>PVIR01011700.1:0-46478 GCA_004026965.1 Petromus typicus
GGACATTTGAATGTGGTGAGGGCAATGGAGGAACTAGGTTTCTGATTGTATTTAATGTTAGCAGCCATGTGAGGCTAATGATCACCAAACTGGACACCCAGGGCCAGGGGTGGCTTCTGGAAGGCAGTGAGAGGCCTCAGGAAGAAGCAGGTTTTAGGCAGGACCCATGTGGGATGGGAGGGCCCCCCAGGCAGGAGGAAGGGCCTCTGTGAAGCTCCTGCAGACAGTCCTCACCCCCAAAGAGCTTACTGAGAACCAGAGAGCACCTCTGTGGCAGGGCTGGGAGTGAGGGGCCTAGGGATGAGGCTGGAGGTGGGATGTGCCCGGGTGTCCCCCTGTCTACACAGGCTTGTGGGAGGCAGAGCTGTTCTCCAGGGAGAACACTGAGTCTGAAGCTCAGTCCTTCCTGTCCTGCTCTCACTGGGTCCCCTGCAGTGCCCGTGTTGGGTTGGAGTGAGTGGGCTTGTGTGAGAGCTCTGTCCCCCTAGAAAGGAGCTGGTTCCAGCTGGAATCCTGGCCTGGCCTCCCGGACCTGGAGAGCTGCCCCTCCTCAGGTATCACCTTCCATGGCTCTTCCTGCCCCGGGCCTCCAGCTGCTGCTCCTTAGTCTGTCCCACGCTGCTGGGAGTCTTAGGCCCATTTACTTTTTAAAAAAACTGATTTTATTGGTACATTTTATATATACATTATGATCACATTCAGCATTGAGATTACATGACATGACTTAAATGAGGCAGATTTGGGTAAGGGGTAGAAAACACAAGTGGTACTGCATAGGAGCTACCTTTCCTTCTAGCTTACCCTGATTTAACCCAAACTCCAGACAGCGACATTTGCATAAAGGTATAAAAAAGGGGCGGGTCCTGCAGTGGAAAAAAATGGCTGAGAGGTGGGAGAAGACAGGTGAGCTCATCATCAAGAAGAGCAGCCAGCCCTTCTGTGTGTGTGTGTGTGTGTGTGTGTGTGTGTGTGTGTGTGTGTGTGTGTGTAGGGGATGGGAGGCTGTCTGCAACAAGTCCCAGACCTGCAGAACTCCAGTCCTTTGGAGTGCAGATGTCCTTGCCTGGTTTTTCCCTTCGTTAGTTAGGAAGAAAAGATTCAGATCACACCAAGGGAAGCTGGCTGGTATGGGCTGCACTCTGGGTCAGAGTGCGTTCTTAGTCTGCCCAAGGCTCACGGTTCCAAATCCAAAACACACAAGAGTCAAAGCTGTTGGGTGCCTGACTTCCCTGGGAGAAGCTCACCACCTGCCTGTCCAAGGGTCTTTGAAGCTCTCTGCCTCTGCCTCCTGGCAGGGCTGGGAATTGTGAGCATGCTGGACCTGGTCTCAGCCCTGCTTCTAGGGCTGTGCTTGTGCAAGTCAGCGAGACTGAGCACAGCAGCAGAAGCACGAGATAAAGCAAACCTGTGAAGGGCAAGACAGGGCAAGCAGGGACCGAGGACAGACGGTGCATTCCCCCATTCAGGGCAGGTCTCATTTGTGTCCCTCTGCAAGGAGCAGTCTAGGCTCACTCAAGACTGCATGGAGGATGTCTGGTTTTGGTGCTAATGACCTGGGTGCTGCCCCCAGTTGGCAGTGCCACCCCAGCTCTGTGACATCTGCAGGGATGAGCTGCATCCTGGCAGGGGACCAGGAGCTGTGGCTCCTCAAGAAATGTCCCATAGACACAGGCAATGCCATGGTTACCATTTTTTTAAAGGTAAAATATGAAAATCTCCCAAAGCAGCATTCTTGGACCACATGCTCTGCTTTCCTGAGGATGGATGTGAGCATCTGGGTCGGAGAAGAACCAGCCTCTCTCCAGTTTTGGTGCCATTCCTGGGCCTTCTGTTGCCCTATTCTCTTCCCTTTAGTCCTCACCATTACGTGTTCAAGAAAACTTCCCCCTTGGAAAGTTTACCGAGGTTTGAACGAGGCCTTCACACTGAGATACACTCCCAGCTCAGTTTTTACTTGTTATCGTGAGACAGCCTTGCTAATTGCTCAGACTGGGCTTGAACTTGTGAGCTTCAGCCTTCTAGGTGCTGGGATTACAGGTGCGCACCAGAAAACAGTCTAATGAGGGCATTCAGGTTAATGTGAACTTCAGTTTCCTATGGCACATTCCTCAAGTTCAAGCTTCACTTCTGTTGGTAGCAATAGCCTTCCGAGGTTCTCGCACAAGTGGCAGTACTTGAGTGGGAGGAACCATGAGGTCTCCTGCCAGCTTTCCCCGGGCTGGGGCTGCCCTGCTGAGAGCTCTCAAACATGGTGGACAGCCCTGCACTCTGCATCAGGCAAGGAGTGTGGGACTCTTACAGTCAGACCAAGGTCACTGGCACAGACACACACGCTCATGTCCACAGGAAGCACCCACATACACGTCCATCCGGGGATGCACAGTGGCGGACAGTATCTACATTATAACACACCAGTGGCCAAATTCTGCTACTGAAACTTAACCTTGAGACTCAGTAACCAAGTGCTGGAATAATTAACCCTTAATACCTAGAGACTCATGTTTGGGACACCTGTAACAACAGAACATAATAAAACTTTTCAAATTCTTATTCCTTGAAGTATTCTAGGTAATATATATGAATTTCATGCCAAAATTTAAAAAATCGCCATTTTTAGCATAAATCGGTTATGATCTGTCACATAACCCAATTATACAAAGCTCTGGCAAAGATCTGGAGCTGGGCTCCTGGGTCAGCCAGGGACATAAAGGAGACTCTGTGGCATAATTAATATTTTGAGCAGTGGAGGGAGGGAAGACAGGCCATGTCTTTATAACACTGAAATGACCAATTTGGTAGCCAAAGAACCCCTGTCAAATTAGTAGCAAAATAGCTGTTGGCCTAAGGTACTTAACACTGAGTTCCTGGCTCCCCAGTCCAGGCAGGCAGCTGGATGGTGGAATGGAGACCCAGAATGGACACTTACCTTCACTCTTTCCTTTCCGAGGAAGAAAGCCGTGGCATGCAGAACATCCGCAGCGTGCGTGGAGTTGTGGTAGGCATTGGAAGAGTGGTAGTTGGCTTCAATCACTTGGAGCCAGGCCCGAAGAGTGGTTTCAGGACAATTTAAAAATTCACATACTCCAAACCGAGAGAAGACCTTTAAGCCCAAGTAAACCAATGGCCTGCAAAAGAGCAAAACCAATCCATGTTGGTTGAATTCACAGGCTCAGGAACTTTTCTTAAAGGACATTGGGGAATGGAGGCATTTTCCTGATTATTCTGCCTGCACAGGAGCATAAAAACACCCCTTTCTCATATGAGCAGGAGATAGTGAGTCT
Source organism: Petromus typicus (assembly GCA_004026965.1). Lineage (NCBI taxonomy): Eukaryota > Metazoa > Chordata > Mammalia > Rodentia > Petromuridae > Petromus > Petromus typicus. Next base: position 3,282 of record PVIR01011700.1, read on the forward strand.
TCTTCCCAGAGACCCCTTGGAATGAGGACCACTACAGTGGATCCTTGACTTTTGAACTCGATCAGTTCCTGAGGTCTGGTTGTAAGTTAAGTTGGCTGTAAGTCCATAAAGCTGAGATGTGGATGTTTATCTGGGTACACGCTATAGATAAGATGAGGCAGATGGATCTTCCATTAACTTAACCCAAGTTGTTTGTACGTCAGGCTAGTTATAACATGAGGGTTCACATTATTCCTGGATTATTTGTAAGTCATAGATCCTGGTGGCTCCAATAACCAAGAAAGGTCCATGCAGGCCTCTTTACCTCCACTTCCACACAGGCGGAGCCTGCTTCTTGCCCATGTGCATCCCCGGATGGACGTGTATGTGGGTGCTTCCTGTGGACATGAGCGTGTGTGTCTTGACACACGGAGCAGCATGCGTGTTCTCAGAGGAAGCACAGCATTCAGAGTCAGGTTTCTTATTGGTAATGAGACCTAATCCTACCCCACACGGGGCAACACCCCTGGGGTGTAAGAGACCCTCTGGCCCTCCGACCTTTCACTGCGAAAAAGTCACAAAAAAGCTACTATGCTCTCCAGTTCCCTTTCTCTTTTCTTTTTTATTCGGACAGGGTTTTGCTATGTTTCTAGACTGGCTCCAAACACCTGAACTCAAGTGACACTGCTGCCTCAGTCTCAAATAGCTAGGACTGCAAGTGGGGCCAAGGGCGCCCTGCTTTTGTTTTGCAGGATGGAGCTTAGGCATGTCTGGGGTGAACAGACATGGCACTCTTGTCTCATGAGCATGAAGGAGCAAGCTGGGCAGACGTGAGGACTCTGGGCTACCCCACTACTTCTTACCCACCATACTCCCTCTCCATAGAGGCACGAATGCAGGGCACGCATCTCCCTCAGGCTCCATGTGTGAAGGTCTTGAATGCTGCCACCAGTCTCCCTCCTCCAGTCTGTGGTCACTATGTCACGTACCTTTTATGTGTGACTGCTTCCAACTCAAAGATGTTGAAGTCCCAGCTCTCCTCATTATCAAGCAACTGGGCAATACTCGGAGGGACGTCGTTGATGGTGACGGGCATCGCGAGGTGACTATGACTCTGGTGCACATCTGAGCAAACATATGGGGTGGGAGGCAGGTTAACTGTGGGGTCTTGGCGTCCCCGAGTACCTGTCATCATTGGGACGGTGACACTAGGGAAAACATGCCTTGAACTTCCACAAGGAGGAAGATTTTCACGTCAAATGTCTTATCTTACATTATGAAACCTCTAGACTCCCAAAGAGATAAACAGTTCAGCTTAGCTGTATGTGTAATGCACAGAGATTTGCAAGGCTTATTCTAACAGTGCTTGGAGAAGTACTTTAAATTAGGAGCTCTAGTTTCAAATACAGACCAGAGAGCTACACTCAGTCGAAGGCAATCAACTAGAAATAACACCAAGGCTTTCCTAGAGCAATCACCACCACACCAGGGCTGGCTTGGGCTGAGACCAGCTATCAGTAAGAGGAGACAGCTCAACACTTACTCTTTGTGAAGACATACTCATTTCCTGACAACCTTCTCAAGCCATCCTGGAACAAAAAGAGGCTGAGTTAGAAGCATGGTTTGTGTCCTGTCCTCCCACACTCATCATCTTTGTGAGCCAGAGATCTGAACCCTGAACACCCAGTCCATGCCACGCCAAGCGGAGGTGAGCTCCATGTTAAATGTGCCCAACAGCTGTGAGGCAGGTGCTCCTCTCCCTCCTGGGACTGCCAGTTCCAGGAGGTAGACAGCTGGGGACACGGTGGATGTGATGTGACCACACTCAGGTCTCCCACCTATGTTGCCTCAGTTTGCACGGCATGCTGCTCTTCAGCATTTTGAAGCCACGTTAGTGAAATGAGAGAAGCCAGCTTATACTGGCTACGTGCAATTCTGATATATCTGAAGTGGCTCCTTAGGGACCATGTTACATCCTCAGATTGACATTTTAAGGAGTCAGAGGCAGACTACAATCAGGGCACAGGCCAATGGAAAGTCTTCAAAAAGTTGGGCTCATTTTTCACTAGTATCTAAATTAATTTTTCCTACCTCCTTTTTTTGGTTGTTTGCTTATGTGGAAGCATGAGCATTGCTGCTAACTTTTCAGGGAGAAGTTCTTCAGATTGAGGGCCTCTGAGAAGCCGAATTTGACGGAGCAGAATTCCAGCATTCTATTTACTGGCTCACGGACTTGCTCTGCGTGTTTCCTTGCCTCTTCTATCCCTGACCTCATTATGTAGGTCTTTGTTTAAACGTCACTAAGGTTTAAAATAGCATCAGTCAGTGCAGGACTCCCCTGAAGTCTGATTGTTAGTCTTTCAAAAGAGATAAGTAGATTAGTAACCACAGCCACAGCTGTCCTGCTTCTAAAGCGAGTGTGGGAATGGCCCTGTTTTTGATTTGCCGTTGTCCCTCCACTTCCCAAAGCCAAACTAGAACAAGACAGAAGCTCGTGTTGGGTCCTCCCAGCATTATCTAGACAGGAAACTCAAGAAGATACGGTGGCCGGGAGGGAGGCAGGCAGCTTGTCCCCAGACCACACTTGCAGATGGCAGCTCCACAGTGGCCACCTCCATGCTGGCCCCTCCCCAGTCCTCTCTGAGGCTGAAGTCTACACTGTGTTCACTTAGCGTAGCCAAGGGCAGCCCAGGGGTAGAGAAGGGACAGAAAGGACCAGAGGCCAGGCAGCTCTGTCTGGGTGTCTGAGGCAGGGCTGGCGGCAAACTTCATAGTAAAACTCCTGGAGATAACTCTGGCCTGTTCCTCTCCTAAACAACCCTTCCAGTTTCAGCTTCTGCTGAGGAGCCCAAAGGAATGTGAATTTTCTTCTTTTTCCTCCCTTGCTGCTAGATGATGACTAAACCCAACAGACTTCAGCAAAATACAAGAGCAGCTGAGTCCCCAGGAGACCGCATGGTGTCCCCCAGGTGCCGAGGGAGTGGTCTCTTTTCCCCCCACGGAGCCAGGACAACTCCGCTCTGTGCTCTGACTACAGATGTACAGATTTAAAGACAGGATTCTGAAACTACAATTTTGGAAGCTGCTGTAGTCTAAGCACAGGCTCATTCATCACACACCCCTTCCGCCGATCTCCTTGGGGATTCATTCTGGGGCTGTCCCCGAGGGTGCTCAGCTCCTGTGTACCCTGGCCAAAGCACAGTCTGCCGTGTACTCTAAATCCTGCTGAGTTACTTATGACCCCAGGTCCAGTGTAAATGCTTTGTGAACTGTTGCTATACTGTTAGGCAATGACAGCAGGGGAAGTCTGCACACGTTCAGTACAGATGCACGTTTTTTGTGTGTTTCAAAGTGTTTTCAATCTGTGCTTGGTTGAATCCACAGATGAGGAACCTGGGAATGCAGAGAACAACTAAAGCCCCAGGAAATACAGCTGTGACCCTCAGCCCGGTGTTATCATCCAGGCGGAGAGGAAACAGCAGGAGATAAGGGCCTGGGTAGGCCCATCCTGAATCCGGAGCTTCTGTCTATGAACACAGCAATCGAGGCAGCTGCGTCTGGTCATCCTTACTGCTGTTCACCTCCACAGCAGTATCCGTGGTGCAGATACGCACTGCCAAGTTAGATGGACTCTAGGCCCCTGAGCGTGGGCCCTGTGCTGCTGGGTCGTCTCTGCACTCACAGTCATCAGGCCTCCAACCAGGTCACTGGTGTGTGGGTCCTCGTCTTTGGTTCCCAGCTGGGGAGAGTAGAGCTCCGTGGTCCGCAGAATTTCCAGAACTCTGTCCAAGGCTTCTGCTACTGTGACTGGGCTGTTTTCTTGCGCTGCATTGATTATATTTATGACCTAAGGAAGAGAGAAAGAATAAGGTGGAGGGTAGCCAGGGCTCCTTCCCAGAGCTGGATGTGTGCCTGGGGTCTAGAGAGCAGGTGACGACACCGCACTGTCCAGGCCACACCCCCTGCTGAAGCAGCTGTGGCCTCTGCTGGCCCATGCCCACCCCTGAGGCCCGAGCCACTGATCTCTCTTGGGGTTAGAGACCCTCAGAGATCAGCTCGGGCCTCTCTCTCACTCCACGGCCCTTTAGACCGAGGCTTTCTTTCCCCTCTCTGGACACATGTCCTCCATGCAAGGTCTCTCCAGCCCACAGACTTGCAGATCCGACCGCCTGCCTGATTTAGCTACTGGCACATCCTCCAAGTCTGAAACTAAACTCTCGCTTCTTCTTCCTCTTCCTTCCAAGCAGGCAGAGAAGCAAGTTTTAAAAATCAAAGACAAGTGATGTTGAGTCATTTATACTCAAATGGATGTACCTTTAGGAAATCCTCATAAGTGAAATAAATAGGTCACAGATGTGCAAATATTGTATCTTTTCTCTGGTATGAGAAAATGAAGATGTAAATGAGTTCTAGTATATATAGTTGATATTGTGAGTTGGAAAATATTTAAAAGGAAAGAGGGTGTAGGGGTAAATGACAAGGGGAAAACAATATGATAGTAATAAAAAAGGTAACAAAACTTATGTATACAGGGGGTTGGGGCTTGTGGGGTGGGTGGAGGAAGGGGAAATAATGAGAATCAAGTCATGTCATATTCTGGTACAAGCTCTGAATGTTGAATGCGATGATGATGTGTATTCATAATGTACCAATAAAGATTTGAAGTTTAAAAAAAAAAATCAAGGGAAAAAATCTTTCTCCTCTGACTCCTACCTCTGAAGAGGGCATCCATCTGCCTCACGCTCCACCCAGAACCCCGGAGGCCCTGCTTGGCATGGGGCCTTCTCGCTGTCCTCTCCCTACTGCGACGCCCCTCTGAGTCCAGCTGACATTTCTTATCTATTCATTTCTCTCCACTTCCAGGGCCTCACTTCCAGTCAGTTCTAGGCTCAGCTGCAATGGATTCTTGCCAGGAATTTGAGAAAAGCTCCAAATTAGCCTGTTTTCTGTTGCTGCCCTGATCTGTCCTCAACATGGCCTCTGGGTGTTCTTCCCAGTCACAGGCCTGTTCACTTCCATCCCGTAGCAAACTCCTACATGCTTTCTGTTGCACACACTGTTATGGCCCCGTGATAGCTCAAGGGACAGAGCCCCCTGAGCTGGCAGCCACGTCTCCACCTCCGCTCGCAGCAGCTCCAGCTCCCTGACTTCAAGTCTTCTTCAAATGCTTCCTGCTCAGAGCAGCCTTCCCTGAGCCTCACCCCTCCGCTTCTCTCACAGCCCTGTGGCTTTCCTCACAGAACTTGCTATCATCTGTAACTCCACATTGAAGTGTTGCCCCTTTATTTAACACCTGTTTCTTACACTAGCCCGTGGGCTCCAGATTCCACAGACTGATCTCTAGCCCAGAACCCGGGCTGAGGGCCTGAATGCACAGGTGGCAGTGGCTGCTCACCTTCGTGATGGGCGCCTCAATGGTCATGGAGTGGATCCTTGCCATGGACGGGTAGCGACGGTTCTGCAGGCTCGGTGCTGAGAAGAAGGAAAGAAAGACGTGTTCCGCTCGGGTGGCTCAGCCTAAGTGCTGCAGGGTGGTCCCTGCATGGACCTGGGAGACAGGATTCTCCTGGGACTAACACCTCCCCTCAAAAAAGCCCCAAGGAATTCACCTGTCTTACTCCTAGAAGGCAGACAGCTCAGCCCGATCTGCCCACATGATGAAGGATGGTCTGCCCTGGGACTTCAGGGACCAGAGGACTAGGGACTTCAGAGGTATTTAGGACCCTGAGCCTCCCTTCCCACAGATCCCTACAGCCTGCAAGACAGTTCCATCCCTTTCACTGCTAAGCTGGGATGTGGGACAGGTTCATGGAGCTGGGTGGCAGGAAGTCAAGGTTCATGGTGGCAACGTGGGGCAGAAGGTGGGGCCACTCTCTGTGGGGACTGGGGTGGCATCACCTCCTTCCTAGCCTCTAGGTTTATAACAACAGAACCCATGGTGGGTCTGGCTCTAATCTGTAGAAACTTTCTGTAGAAACTTAAAAATTACTTTATTTTTGAAAAGGTAATCCTTTGCATGACTTCAAATGGAAAAGATAGAGGATTGTATTGCAAAGCACCATCCCCACCTTCTCACCCCTGGGCGGGAGGGGGAGGGGCGGCTGCATTTTAGAGACAGCGTGGGGCAGGCTGCTCCTGCCAACATGGGTGCCATCATGGCCTGCCCAGTGTGCTACCAGGTGCTGGGACCGGGCTCAAGCTGTCCTCCCAAATAGGGTGGGTCTGGCTCAAATGCCCCCAAGCACTCTGCATTCCATCCATGCTCTGTCTGAGTGTACCCCAGCCTTGCCTGGACACCCCAGCCAGTCCCTTTTCACACTTGGCCATACCAGCCCACCCACCTCACCCTCTGAGCCGCCATCTTGTCTCTAGTGTCTTTGTCTATGCAATTTCGGCTCTCTCCCTCATCCTCAGGTTGCTCACTCTGACTGAAGGCTGGGAGTCCACGTAGCCTGTTTGTTCATTCCTTTAAGTCACCACCCTGCACCTCTTTGCTGTCACACACGCTATGCAATTTCAGACTGGGGTTAGAGCCCTTGCCGGGCAATAAGGCCCTGGGTTCCATTCCAGCCCTGCGAAAATGAAACAAACCTTGTGCTGTCAGTTCATGGGACTCTAGTTACCTGGCATGCCCTCTGTCCTCTACAATGTCCCTGTTTCCCTTGCACCCCTGGGAGCACCGTCAGGTGAAGGTGCCACCTTCTACCCAAGCTTCCTTGACACCCAGAACACACATCACTTGCCTGAGCCTCACGCCTGCATTTCAGCTTGCCAAGCACCTCCAAAAAAATAAAACTCACCCCTGCCATCCCGGAGGCTCTTACTTCTGTAAATATTACTTTCAGCTTCCCATACACTAAGGAGTAACATTTCAGAATCTCCTTCGATTCTTCCAACTCCGCACAAATTCAGTGGGTTACTTAGGCCTGATTCACTGAACTCAAGGCATGTTTTGCTTGATTCTGCCCATAGTTTTTATGACGTTTTACTACAGGAAATTAGGTGGGTGCAGCAGGCACAGTGACAAATGGCTATGGGCTGGTGGGTGCAGGGTCGAGCTGGGCCAGCAGTGACACTGACTGCCCGGCAGCTGTGGAACCCAACACAGCCAGGCCGTGGAGAAGGCCCAGATGTACACTCTTCCAAATTAAAAACTCTCAGTCTACTGGGGATAGTATACATTCCTCTATTACTTTCTACATTTTCAAAAAGTCAGCAGAGCATCTCACCGTCACTGCCTCGGGATGAAATGGACTTCACGTCGATGGACTCTTTCCTCCGGCTCTTGTGGCGGGCGGAGTGAAGCTCTGTGGTTTCAGATCAGAAGCGGAGTGGGTGGTTAGAGGGCAGCGCATTCAAAGACCAAGTTTACATATTTTTTCCTTAGTCTTTGAAGAAGACAAGGTTGCTTTTTAAGCACTATAAAATAATGTTATGAAATACTAAATGATGTCTTTTTGTATTTCTGGTGCCGGGTTGTGTCACTAGAATGGAGTTTATCATTGAGGGTTATGTAGTTACAGGAGTCAAATATCGTGAAAATAACACTGAAATGTGTGGCTTCACCTTAACGTGAAGAACATCCAGGTAGGTGGGGAAGACTCACGGGAGTATCTAAGGAAATGTGATATCACTGGAACCCACAGGTATTTTGCATTATTTGAGAAACTACTTCAGACCAGTGTGGGGACAGCTCTGAAAAGTCACATGCTCTATGGTCCTTAGGTTCCCTGAGGATGCATTTCTCAAAATCTATTTCCCCTGAGATGAGCAGTTTTATATCACAATTTCCAAAAGCTAAGCTCTCACCCTTGTCCTTATTTTCTGAAGAGGGAAAAGAGCATCTTAAAATGCTGCATAAAAATTTGAAGACTTTGAATTTATGACTAAAAAAATATATGTCAGCACTGAGCTCCAAAGTATAAAAACTGTCGAGGCCGCGGGGTTGGCTTTCAGAACATGCATTTCCAGGGCCCTGGCTTCCGGTGGGAGTTGCCAGTGGCTACGTGCCAGACTCAGGCATCTTCTCCTCTGGACCAAGGAGAAAAACACAACCCCGAATCAGTCCTCACTACCCACATGGAGAGGGCAGTCAGACAGGCCTGGCCAGCAGAAGCAGGGAAAAGCGTGTCTCAGGGCCCACGCCGCGGAAGAAACAGACACAGAGATGCTTCCGGTCTGGGGGTGAAGAGCCAGCTCAGAACCAAATCGCCAAAATTCAGATCTCCACCGTTCACCCAGAGACTGTGCAACCTGGGGAATGTCCCCTCACTTCTCTGTGTCTGTCTCCATGTGAGGGTAGCTAACAGTGTCTCCTCCATGGCTGATTCAGCGCATGCCCCCGGGAAGCACATAGTGTGCTGAGGACCCCTCAGCGTGATCACGTCTGCACAGCCCCTGTGGCAGGTTAAGCCCTTCCATGTACATGTGTACCTCCTACACATGCACTAGACGTTATCAGATGGTTTGACTATCTGCTGTTCCCACTTCCTAGTATTAGACACTTTACCAGATCACTTTTTAAAACTTTGTTAGTAATTTAAGAAGTCTAATTCAACCAAAAAAATTGGTTAGGACAATAACTAAATCTGATTTACATTTATATAGCAGGAAGTGAAGGAAGAACTATAATAAAATTAATCTCAATGGCACAGCCACGTAGCCTTGTCTTAATATCAAACTATTTATCATCCCTTTGCCTACTCTTCATCTTCCAGATACTACCTTAACTTTCCTGTCCCTGGGTATAAGTTACCATATTTCTTTACAAAGACCTCTAGAAAGAGCAGGAATTGAAGAGATATTATCAGACTCATATGGTAGCTTTCAAAGCCTCAGAAATTGATTTGGTTTTTAAAAAATATTTGTTTTAAGCCTATGTCAGGATTTAAATATCATATATATTCCTAACATTTGTTTTAAAAATAATAGATTTAACTTTAGTCTTGAATGTTTAAAAATCAAAAATTCTTCAAAATGTTGATTCTAAATAAAACTAAAGGTAGAGAACTTAGTTTCAAGGCTGTGATCCAGGCTGATTGATTGAATTCTAAATCACTCATTGGAATTTATTCAGACAGATAATACTTATTCTTCTCAAGTTTATCTCAGAATTAAGAGAGCCTACAGCAATTGAAATGACAAAATTTGTAGAAATTATTCTTCAATAAAGGCTAAAGCAAGGACATTTAAATCAAAGAATTTATTATTCACTCTTAACAGATGCCTGCAGAATGAATTAAAAATATAAAATCAGAAAAAGGATAAAGGAGATTTAAATAGCTGTCAAGAGAGGATGAATGTGCACCATAAAAAAAATAGTTACCACTTCCTGGGCACCTACTATGTGCACCTACTCTGTACTTTGTGCTGCCATCTTGTCACCAGTGTAGACTGGAGGGTCACCTGAGATTTGAGCAGTTTGAGGGAGAGACGCGGAGCTGTGGAAGCCTCTGCCAGCCTTCATCCTCAGCACTCAGTTCAGCTACTGCACATTCTTCATAGTCCTGAGCCACTTGGACCCATCCTCACAGCAGTCCGGGTGCAGACACAGAGGTCTGCACAACAGTGGCTACGTGCCAGCCTCGACCTCCACTGCACAGTTATTTACACTGAGGTCAATGTGATGCAACTGCCCTGATATGGACCTGCCCTGATATGCTGATATGGACCTAATGTCCACTAGAATTGCCCACTGCCCTGAGCCTGAACCACAGAGCAGATGTTTAGGGCTTCATTTTCCCTGCAGCTACGCACTTGAAATGTAATGATTGTCTCATTTAATAAGGACAATAGTTCTGAAAGCTACAAGTGCTCTCTACATTTTACTGATACAGAATCTAAACTTGGAGACATTACAGAAGTAGCCCAAAGTCAAAAAGCTAAAAAGTAGTGGAACCAATTCTTCCCCAAATAGAAATGTCAGTGCTCAATGCCTTGTACTTAATGAGTGTCTGGTACACACAGGAGATGCTGGGTAGTATAAAGGACATGAAAGGCTCATTACACTTTCTGGTAAAAGCATACCAGTTTGTCAAATATTACACTCATTCTAAGTATTTAAGGAAGTAAAACAGCTGCAGGAGAGCAGATGTGTCACTTGAGGCTGTTCTAACCAGAACATATTTAGAACAAGCAAAGGAAGATACCACCCTGGCAAAGGCAGCGATTACTAGATGTCACCCACACTATCTTCTTTAGTTCTCATTAACAAGATGAGCACTGTTAATTCATTCTATAAATGAAGTCAGTCAAGGCCAAAAGAGTGAATGAACTCTGAGCAGGCTAAATATGGTCACTGTAGAATCAAGGAGCAAGACTAACTCATTAGCTCAGAGTTTGACTTCGGGCAGCAACAGGGCACAGAATGGCTGGGTGCAATTCTTAAAGAAAGAGTAGATCTTTATTAGTAGACCCATTTCTTTCCTCTGATGGTCAGATAATCACTGGACTTTCCACATGTTGACATTATCTTGTCCAACCCTTCATTTTATGGGTGAAGAGACCAAGGGTCAGAAGGAATCTTGCCCTGGGTCTGAGAGGAGTAAGTAGGAGTGTCCCCCATCTCCCAGACAGACTCGATATGACCGAACCACTAGCATATTTTCACCCATGTTCTAGCCAGCTGGAATTTCCCCTAGACTTGTGGGCCACTCTGTTTCGGATTTACCTGCTCCACCTGGTCTTCAGACAAGAAAATAAATGAAGATAGGCGAGGCATTCAATAAATAAAGCTGCCATGGACATAAGGAATGTGGGTACTTGGATTTTGGCAGTCTCACTACTGGGGTGATGCAAGTCAACCCAAACATTGTGACTCATAGACTTGAACCCACAACTGCTCCCTGAGCATTAGAGTTAAACAGAAGCATTCTCACCTGTCTGAGAATTGTCTCCAGAATCACGGTGAATCTTGTGCATCTAAAGTCATTCAGAGAAGTGGCAAAAGAAGAGAAAGAGATTTTAAATATGACATTTTGCTCAATTTCTCAAACAATTTAGTTAAAAAGCTCTGGGGACTTCAAGAAAGCAAGAAGTTACACAGAAAGCAGAACAGATAGGAGACAAATGGCAAGTGAGAGGACACACGTGTTCTGGTACTTTCAGGCACTCCAAGTTGCTGAGCCTAAAAGCAGGAAGTACCCAAAGGACGCACTTTCTAAGCGGTACGTCTGCATCTCCTGCAGAAAGGCAGAAAGATGAAAGCTCCACCTACACTGGATAAGGCAGACCTAATAGCCTGTTTGTTTTAGACATGTTATACAACTTTGCTGTAATCTAAGAATCTGAATCAAAATCTAGAACATTAAAAAACCTCCGCTAAAAGTTCTTTAAGTGCTCCTCAACTACAGCCAATTCATCAAATGTTGTCCACAACGAGATCTAAGCTTAAGCTGCTGTTTTGCACCTGTTCTTTCTAATTAGCAGGTTTGTGTGTGTTAATGACTTTTTTTTGCTAGCGCACAAAATGAAGTCATCAATAAAAAGCCATGTTTTCCTGGGGTTTTGAATTTCTTCTTTTGTTCTATCACACTTATGGTGCTTCCTGTCTAATCCACCACTTTCCTTCCGTCCAGAGCTCAGACCAGTACGCTTCTGTGGCCACGCGATGAAGGGGTGGGATTCCATGGGAATGGAGGCAGGCGAGTGCGAGTGCGGGACTGTCAGCGGAGGGAGATTGGTACGGCTCAGCCACACTGTTGGGAACGAGAGGAAATCTCAGCGTCTCAGACCCAGGAAGACGTCCCAGCTCAGTGGAACCACGGAAAGACCCATGCACAACAGAAGTGCTAAGGCGAGGCTTTCTCATTGTGTGAACTTGGAGTTTCGAGGCCCATCGCTGTGGGCGGAGCATCACTAAGGGTGCTGAATCAGCTGTCCCGTACTTGGGGTACTTTTTGCTGCAGTGCAACTAAGCTGTCTGAATTTTTAGACTATGTCCAGTGAGTGAAAATTCTGCTTTGCTTTGTGTTTGTGAGTGGCTCTAGCTCAGAAGCAAGTGATCTGTTATGTGCTCAGCTTTGGTCTCGGAATGAAAATGCACCTCTCCTTTAGGAGCAAAGGCTCACAGTTCCCCATGTTACACAAGAACAAAAAACCTCCTTTTCTTGTCTTTCCCAGGCCTGTGGGGATAGCTAGCTGGACACAGCTCCAGGTCGGCTGCGTGTACCACCTGCAGCAGGGGCAGTGGAAGTGAAGATTGCAGGTGTATGATCTTTGCTCTGGGTGGGGGATGGGTTCCAGCCATCTGAGGGACAGAGAGGGAAGAGGGAAGAGAGGGGACCACAGGTATCAGTTCCATTTGCTGGGGTGGTTTTTGTCATCTTTCCCCACGTGTGATGCTGCATTTGGCATTTCTGAGCTGCACATGCACCCTACACTGGCTCACGGCCTCTGACAGGCTCTGTGCCCACTGCCCACAGCAAGGTGTGGATGCCCTCCACTTTCCCATCAGAGATTCTGCAGGACCCCTCAACTTCTGCCTGTGGGGTCCTATACAGTGACTCCTTCTGGAATTCTCTACCAAGCACAGCTCCTGTCACACCCAGCGGCCTTTGTTGTTGTCTTTTTGTTTTGTTTTGCTTTGTTTGGTACTAGAGCTTGAACCCAAAGCTTATGCATAGAATTACACCTTTAGTCCTTTTTCCAACTTTTTGAGACAAGGTCTCACTAAGTCACTAAGCTGTCGAAGCTGGGCTCAAACTTGTGATCCTCCTACCTCAGTCTTCCAGAGTGCTGAGATCTAAGCTCAAGGTGCTGAGCTGAAGACATGAACCACTGCATCCAGCCAAGCACTGGGCTTCAACCACAATTTCTCCAGCTGATGATCTGTGCATCTCTCCCAAATATGCCATTTTTCAATGCAAGATTCACTTGGGGGACAAAATTCTCTCAGAATAAGAATTTGTTCTAGAACATTAAACCCATCAGTCATTTCTGGCCAGGTAGAAATTATTGTGATAATTTTTTTTTTAAATCAAAACACTGAGCAGAACTCCCTGGGAACACAGATGGGGACGAGCAGTTTAGAGTTCACTGTTCTCCATGGCGGGCCCTGGGGGAGCTTGGGCTGGAGGACCATGGGGCAGTTACAGAGGGGGCTGCACCCTGTGACAATAGCCAAGCCTTCCGCATTCCCCAAGGGTATCCTATTGGCAATGTAATCGTTACAAAGCAGCCTTGGGGAGGAGGAAGAGATGCCACTGCTTCAGAGGGACAGGAGGCCGACAGGTCACAGGGCAGAGCCTAAGGCCAGCTGTGGCTCTACAACCTTCTACTCTTTGTCACGCTGCTCTCTACAGAGAGGCCCCAGCAGGACTGTCACAGGCCCTGCTTTGTTAAACTGTGGTCTAAGGAACCAGCTGCTGGATTAGGACAAGCTGCCCACTTATACCCTAGAACTTCTCTTAAAATGTTAAGGTTGAGTTTTTCTTAGCGAATGGTTTTGTCACAGGTGTGGTAGAGAGATCAGAATTCACTATGCTCATGGCAGTTGCCCTCTGTAGGGCGATGTCTGTTTCTCCTTTTTAAAAGCTCAGAATGTGGCATTGTCCTATTGGGGCGACAGTTTGTACAGTGTTGACTCTGTCATTAGCCTACCTAAATCTCAAAACTAGATTTCTCAGCAAGTCTTTAGTAGTTCCCAACTTTTTGGCAGGGGAAAAAAATCATAATTTTAAGCCTTTAATTGTTTAAAACACTGCCACACAATTTGCTATTCTTGTGCTACACACTCTATTTACAAAACCTGATTATGCTTAACTCTTAAGCACTACAGACTCTGCATTTGTGTGTATTCACAGTCATATATATGATTTGGGGATCATTTATTTCTTAAAGAATAATCACTTAAAATTGCATTTTCTCTCCATGCTCACCCAAATGTCTAATGCTAGAGAAATCATGTCAGGTGTGAAGGATGCATGGAACTCACATGCTGTTGATGGGAATATGAATGTACACCTACCTCACGACCCCACAGTTTTGCCCCTAGGTGTTTATCCAAGGTAAACAACAGCATTTGTTCACAGAAAGACTTGCAGAAGAACGTTCCAAGCACCTGAGATCTGGGAACTGCCTAGTGGCCCTTTAACAGAAAGAGCTTCGGGGCCGGGGGTGCACTTTGATTCAGAGAAACAGTGACGATGAAGATCACTGACACTGCACAGATGAAAATCAAAAATATGCAATGAGTGAAAGAAGGAAGGCCTAACCAACCTTTGGTCAAATAACTCAGAGCCGTGGTTCCCTCTGTGGATGAGAAGACAGGGTGGGGGCAGGGACAGGCTGTGAAGGGCTTGAGGGAACTTGTGGAGGATCAGGTTTGCTGTCATCTGGGTACACAGCGAGATGCACTTGTCAAAACCCAAGGGTGACAGTCCTTAAGACTTGCACATCAGCATGTTTTACTCTTAACTTAAAACTCCCCAGACAAATATCAAACTCCAGTCAATGATATGTACACAGATACAGCAGGGGTGGAATGGACTGATCTTAGCAACTTTTGACAGCTGGAAATCTATCAAATATAGGAGCGATGATATAGATGCAGGTGGAAACATGGTCAAGTAAAATGTTAACCGCAGAACCACGGAGGTGGGTACACAGGTATTACTTAAATTCCTCCAACTCTCTTATATGGTTACAACTTTTCATTAAAAAGTGTGTGCTGGGCTGGGGATATAGCTCCATAGTTCTGGTGCCTAGCTTGCAAGCGCAAGGGCCTGGGTTTGATCCCCAGACAACAATGTTGGGCGTGCTGACTCATGCCCATGAGCAATCAGTACCACATACTACAGTGCTTGGTGTGGTGGCTTACACCTATGTTCCCAGCACTTGGGAGGTAGAGGCAGGATTGCTGTGAGTTCAGGGCTGAGCTCAGGGCCAACCTGAATAGCAAAAGCGAGACCTTGTCTCAAAAAAAGTGCATGTTCAGCTCCTTATATGGTTTGATGATTAAGACTGGAAGTGTGAGGTGCCATTTCAAGACCTGTGAAGTAAATGAGATGAAGAAAGTTGAGACCACCCTGAAGCCCAGGAGGAGGAGGCCCTGTCGCATCCCTGGACATCTGACCTCGACAGACTAGGTCAGACCAGAGCTGGGGGCTGGAGCAGCAGCTACGCCCCTGGGAAGTGTACTGACCACCAATCGGTAACTGTTTACAAGTCAATGTCTACGAATCTGAGTGACTGCTTTATGAATTGTGGAGTCATCAGTGAACTTAAATGCTGGAAGAAAATCCCTGAGTCATAAGGACATGAAAATATCCCTCTTGATGCATTTAAATCAATATTTTAAAAGTTATACCATAAGACATTGTGGCATTTAAAATGAGGCCAGGATCCTCTCAGTAGGAAGCAAGGAAGGAAGGAACGCTGGCGGCCTCCCTCAGTGTGCAACGCAGTCACCTTGGGAGGGTGAGCAGCACACGGCAGTGATGCCTTTTTTTTTCGTCTTTAATGATTAGCACCCACACTCACATCCACACCCACCGTGTCCCGTTGGTCACCTGACCCTGACATGGTCTCTTCTCCACTCCTGTAGGATGGCCTGTGTCTCTTATGGCTGGAGTGCAGGCGGCTGCCAACTCTCATCTGAACTTGGCAAAACCACACTTCCTTTTGCTTTTAGGGCACACTCTATAAGGCAACATGGCTGGGAGACCCTGGCCTGGGCTCTAGCTGCAGGCCACGCTGACCTCCTTTGCATCCTCTTAAGTCTCTTGTGCTCTTTGACCTCAGGGCCCTTGACCATGCAGTTCTTCTGCTCTGGAAACTTCCCAATCCTCTCCCCTTCCTTTCCCCATTTGTCTCCAGAAGTGATTTCCACAAGGAAGACTTCCCAGGTCTTCTTACCTACTTCAGGCCCTTGTGAGTTCAAACCCTTGTGTCACATGCACTCAGTGTACCTTCCCTGTGTACAACAGTATACAATTTCATACTTATATAATACTAATACTCATTCCCCTGCTGAACTGTACATCCCATTAAGAGAGATATTATATCTACTTTGATTACCTTTGTATACTAACACAGTGCCTGGCACACAGGAGCCAAAAAGTAGAAAATGAATCCATAAAAGATAGATTAGCCAGGCCCTCTACCTTACAGCTGTGGTGGAGTTATTGTTATTGTTGATCTGGCCATCATATTAGTCTTTGATTATATTTATATTTCTAAGCATGTTAATTTGTTTAAATATAAAGAAATTTTCACACAATCTGATTTTTAAAACAAGGATAGAATATTGAAAAAAAACCACATCTTAATGCTCTGGTATGTCTGGTATGACAGGCAGACTTGTGGTGGGGAGAAGACAAGGCCATAAAACATCTTCATGTACCATAATCCCCAACTTGTTTCCCCAAACCTCTGATTCATTGAAATGGCTTCTATTGTATTCAATGGAAGAATAAAAACTGCTGACGTTCTTTAAACAAAACTCTTCATGTGCATCTATGTTTGTAAGGCAACAAGAAGGGACAAAAATATATCTTGATCCTATAACAGAATTGTGGCTAGATGAAGATTTTGGTCAAAGTTCAAGCTCAGATTTATAGTTCTGTTGTTTTCCTATATTCCCCGGGTCATTTTATGAAAAGGGGTAAAAAGTTCATTAAAATGAACAAAAGTCCTATTTATTTGTGTAATGTAAGTATCTTAGAAAGTTGATTTGCTAAGAAATTTCTTTCAAAACTGAACATTCTTGATCTACAACTGCAAGACAAAACCAAACACTTTCATGTGTTTGACCAGATGCCTTTGATGCAGCTGAGTTCGAGTGCTAGATGAAGAGATGAGATGTCAGGGACTCCAAGATCCCCTTCATTTACATGTAATGAAAGTGACAGTGTGCGTGCTGGGATCTGCGACAGCTTTGATCATCTTTCCTCATGGACAATGCTTTGATGGGCATTTTCTTGAAAAGTGCAAGGACTGGATGTGTACATCAAAGACCTCTTCTGTCTGCTGTTTTCAAAAGCCACCCGAAGGCACATTTGAAAACTCACCCCCATGTTCCCAAGCACAGGAAAACACTTCACGCAGTATTCTGGCTCCCTATCCTCAACTATCACCTTGGCCCGGCTCCTATAGCACAAGTAGCCATGGCAACATCTTGTTGAGCCCGGGGTCCCCATGAGGTGGCACCCCAGGAGAGAGGGTGCACAGGTGCCCGCCCTGGCTCTATTTCTTCATATTGGTAAACTCTGTGTGTCTGAAAGACTCAGCACCATAGTTTCTCTCCTCTCCTATCTCATGGTAATTTAAAACGTTATTTAAATGAAAGCAACATGCATTGGTTTGATCTTGATGAAAGGGGACATGAATTTTTAAGATTATACAAGATTATAAAGCAAAAAGTCCCAAGCTGTTTTCCAAGATTTGTTCTCTACATGTTGGACAAGCATAGGTTTCCTCTACTGTTAGATATCTTCATGGAAAAGTTTAAGAATCGATCTCTTGTGCACCGCAAGGTCTATGTTTTCAAACATCTGTAGTTACAAGGGCTTGTGCCTGGTAACAAGCATCTGCAAGTACCATGATACCATTTCTGCATCCTGCTGAATGGAAAAATACTTAAAGCAACCCAGCATCCAGGTTTAAATGTTTTACCTTTTTTTCCCCTTGCCCAATTGCTCTTTTAGAGACTTTCAACTACAAAATAGAACCACTTTTCTTCAAATCCTTACAAACACTGTTTTCTAATATGGAAATACATGTGTGGTTCTCAGACTCAGACATGAATCAGAATCATTTGCATATTCACCAAAAACAGATTTCTGTCCTATCCCGGCTGTTGCTGAGTTGGGAAGTTTGGAAGGACCCACCCTTTGGATCCGTAGGGGCTTCCAGGTGAGGCTGGGTGTCTCAGTTACTCGTCTCGTTGTTGAGACAAAATTATTCCATTAACACCCAGAGTTAATGGAAGAAAGGTATAGTTTGTAGAGGTTTCAGTTCATAGTTGGCTGGCTCCAAGTGAGGATGGCATGGCAGAGGCACCACAGAGGAGAAGCAGCTCATGATGGATAGAAGGCACTAAGCAACAAGCAACAAGTGATGACACTAGTCCTCTTTCTATCCCTTATATTTTATCGAGGCTGTACTCCCTTACAGCAGGTAGCACCCACATTCAGGGTGGACCACTCTTAATCCTATCCAGAACTACGCCAAACCAATCAACGGACTAATTTAGTGACCACACCCTTAGTTCCAGCATCACACACTAGATCCACACTAGCGATGAGCTGATGCTTCTGCAAAGACCCACCTATGACTATGTAAGGGTTTTGGGGGATATCTAGACATACGCCATAACACTGGGTGTCAGATTCAGGCACCAGTCAGGCTGGATGTGTAGTCTGTGGTTCAGAGCACAGCTGATACCTAGGAACTTGTTAAAACTACTGACTCCAGCTGAATATGGTAGCACACACATGTAATTTCAGCACTCTGGGAGGCTGAGGCAGGAGGAGGATCATGAGTTCAAGTCTAATCTGGACAATTTAGCAAAATCATATCTCAAAATAAAACAGGGTTGAGATATGGCACAGTTCAAAGGCTCTAGGTCTAATCCTGGTTAACAAACAAACACGACCACACAACCGACTCCCAGCCTTTCTCCAGATTCATGGAATTATAACACTCAATATCCCCATGATTTGTTTACACACTATTCTGAGTAACATATAAAGTTAAAAGAACACAGGTTCTTTTCAAACCTCCATTTCTAGTTGTATAAACATAAGGAATTTAAGAGCTTTGCTGAATCTCAGTCTTCTTACTAGGTAAATGGTAGTCATTATTTACTACATTAGGCTTGTTCAGAAAATCAAAACAAGCAGGATAGAGAGGTTAAATTCAGGGGATGGGTATTTACTCTATAGACAGGCTCATTAGATTACGAGGCTCTGAAGAACTGCACTGGGCTCTTGGCAAGCTGGAAAGCCAGGGAGCCGGTGGTGCAAATCAGGAATCCTGACGGCACAGTTCAAGAGGGGCCCGGACTCTGTCTTTTATTTCTCCACCCTCAGCCTTAATGAGAGCAGGTCCTTCTCGTTCCATCCATTCAGCTGCTAATCCCTTCAAGACACAACCTCCCAGACACACCCAGAAAGACCCCAGGCTACTTGGATATTTTTGGCTAGTGAATATTTTTGTTTTGTTATAAGTTTTTTTGAGACAGGGTCTCATTTTTAGCTCAGGCTGGCCCTGAGCTCACTGTGTAGCCCAGGCAAGCCTTGAACTCACAGCAATCCTTCTGCCTCTGCCTCCTGAGTGCTGGGATTATAGGCGTGAGCCACCACACCCAGGTACTTGGATATTCTTTAACTCAGGCCAGCTGACACCTAAAATTAACCATCACACTTACTTGAGGGTCCGGGTCAACAGTGATGGTGAACCTTTTAGGGCTTTCAATGATAATAGTCTGCTGTGCTGTGCGCACCAGAGGTTTACCACGACCGGTCAAGGAGGGTCAGAAAGATAATGTGTGCCACAGGCCTGGCCAAGGCGTGTCAAACTGGTCCTCACACGGGAATCCCCCCAAGACTTGCCAAACCACGAGCTGGGCTGTCCAAGAGCTGGGTGGAGGCTGTGACCGCACTTCTAACAGGTCCCTGGGAGGCCCTGAGGTTGTAGGTCCAGTGACCACATAGTGGGAACCGCTGGGCCATGAGGACCCAGTGGACCCTGGGTCCGTTGCTTTCTTTTTTGCTTATGGAGAATCTAAGATGCAGTGATGTTTACATTGCTAATGTTTCAGAGATCTCAGCTTGATCTCTGAAGCTACAAGTCAAGCTTGTGTGTCATGCCGAGGTCCTGACGTGCAGCAGAATGCTGGTGTCCCTCACTTGTGGGCCATCATTGCTCCAGCCTCTGTCCCCACACTGCTCAGTAACAAGAGAGCCTTCTAGGTAAATGGCTTCGGGAAGAAATTTCACTTTGCCTAAACTTTCTCATTCTTAAAATATTATCAGTGATGGGGTCAGAGATTTAGCTCAGTGGTTTTGGCATCTGCCTGGCAAGCACAAGGTCCTGAGTTCGATTCCCAGTACCACACACCACAGTATTGGGCGAGGTGGCTCTTGCCTGTAATCCCAGCACTTGGGAGGCAGAGGCAGGAGGATTGCTGAGTTCAAGGCTACATAGTGAGTTCAGGGCCTGTCTGAGATACAAAGCAAGACTCAGCTCAAAAAAACTAAAAAAAAAAAAAAAAAAAAAAAAAAAAAAAAAAAAAAAAAAAAAAAAAAAAATCAACACAATTGTCAGTGATGGGTGGCATTTTTGCTGAAGTGTAAGCCACATGGCTGCTAGATTTTGTCAAGAGAAGGAAGAAATGACGGAGCCCTAACATTTGCCACTCCTGATACACTGGCCCTCAACAAAGAATCACTACGCTGCAGAGGCTGATACAACACAAAGGACAGATTAATAATAATGACAGGGCAGCAATGTTAAGATTTTATCATCCTGATTTCTGAGGTCTGAGGGTGCTGCTCCTTAGAATCTTTCTTTACATGTTACGATCAGTCATGTCAGCAGTTCTCAGTTATGATCCTCACCTTCTGATTCAACCCAAGAAACATCCCTGAGCCTGCAAGCTGAAGATGGTCGTGCCCGGTCCCGGCCCTCAATGCGTTTACCACCCAGCAGGGGGCAAAATGAGATGCTCAGAGTGAGTTGACTCCTTTGGTGTCTGCTGAGGAGACACGGTGTGAGAGGGTCAGCCAGGCGCTGGGGTGGACAAAGAAAAGACAGAGCTCTGCTCTCACGGATGTGGGTCAGACGCACCCATGAGTAATGCTTCCCAGAGCAGGGAAGCAGAGGTGTTAAAAGGTAAACTGAGAGCATTCACAAACTGCACCCTATACAGCCTCAAACTGCTCCTTCAAGGGGGTGGCACCTTGGAAAACTGCAGTCACTCCTTGTCCTGGCTCTGGGCTGATGTGAGAAATTCTAGGACACAAGACCACCCCTGTGCCCTGAAAGGGTCACAGAATGGACAAACCAAGTGGCACTGGTAAGTTTTAAAAAGTGCACACATCTCACGTGGCATGACTACTGGTTATGACTATCAAGTGGATTGAGTAAGCACCCAGCAGACAGTGCATGCGCATTGCAGTGTGTCTGTGGGTGGCTCCGGGGAAGAGCGGCACAAAGACCAGCACCTTGAGAGGTAAGACTCACCCTGACTGTGAGTGACACCATCTTGTAGGCTCACAGCCCGAACGGAGGGAGGGGAAGAAGGAAGAAGTCAATTTACACTTTGAAAAGCTCCACTCCCCTTAAGAAGCCATGTCTTTTCTTGTCACCAACCCCTGTGGACATTAGACTCCAGGTCCTTCAGCCCCTCAGTGAAGACTCACACCAGAGACTCTCCAGGGAGCTCTCAGGCCTTGTCCCGGGACTGGCACTGTACCCTCGACCCCCTGCCCTGTGGACTGAAGCAGCCCTAGGGACCCTGGGCTCTCATGTACAGAGTCAGCCATCATGGACTATCCAGCCTCTGCTCCCATAAGCTACCGAATGAAACTACCTGCATAATTATATCTATATAATATATAAAAATAACATATAATAAATAATATTTTTTCCCATTGATTTTGCTCCTCTAAAGAACTCTAACAGATACATATGACATGGGAAGATTTTCTTTACTTGCTAAACACAATGAACACCTGAGTCCAAGGAGGAGCACAGAATAGTGTTCCTACAACACTACATCTAACTTTTCATTACAGTTAGAGACACAGGCCCTGTGTCATGGTGATACGCTGGCTGCAGGAAGACATGACAGGAAGACCTAATTTTCTGGAGTAGTCTGGCTGATGGAAGGGAGTTAGAGACAGAAAGTCAGGAGACATTCTCATTTTAAACAGAGATGAACTTTCCTTTCCTCTATCCTGGATTTCACTTTTGAAGACACTTGTCCTATTATGCTGAAGATGTACCAGAAAAAGCCATCTGAAATCCACATCTGAAAGTTGGAGTTTCACTGCTTCCTCACTGAAGTTCTGATCCTGCCCAGGTAACTGTAAGGGCCTACCTCTCTACCCTGAGCCTCCTTGCTGGGCTGTGTGTGCTGAGCCTTTGTCACCAGAGGTGCTCGGGGCACACTGCCTAAGCCAATCCAGATGGCTCTATGTTGGGACAGAAGCCAGGGCGATAAGAATGTGGGCTACTATTCACCACCCTTCAAAATGCCTGCCTGTAGAAGGCCCCAGAGTCACAGCTGGGCCCTGCCATGCCGCCCTGTGCCACACACACACACACCACACACACACACAGCTATGCTGCTGTGTCCTCTGTACTCTGGGGACTGCCTGAGGGTCTAAACATCAGACTATCAAGTCAATTTCAAGAGCTGGGGAGCCGAGGGCTGAAATTCCAGCTCTAGCTGTCACCTGGAGGCAGCTATGGCCTCCACCAACGTCACAGGAGGGGGCAGCTGAGGCAAAGGGGTTGGAGCATTTGATGGATGGCACCGAACCCAGCCGGAGGGAGGGCAAGGGACAGAACAAATGTGTAGACCACCTTCTCACCAATCTTTGGTGCTCAGGAATGACAAGTACTTGAGAAAATTTCTCTGAATTTCTGTAAAGCACATACATGTCAGAGGGGAAAATAACACCATTGTGTCATCAGGTTTTCCATGCATTTAGATGTGATACACATGAAAACTATAGTGTAAACAAGAGGCAATAAGTGGACCTTGTGATCACAACTATTACCACAATTCACAAATGGGCACAAGAGAAGGTGTGTTAATCCTTAGGGCAAACGTAAGAAAGGCAGACAGCGGAGTGTAGGGGGAAGGGGGAAAAATGAGAATCATAGTCATGTCATATTCTGGTACAAACTCTCAATGTTAAATGCAATGATGATATGTATTCATAATGTACCAATAAAGATTTGAATTTAAAAAAAAGAAAGGCAGAGATCTAACTAAAAAGCCAGTGGATAAAGCAACATTTTAAAAAACTGTTCATATAATGGAAAAGATGGTCTGTAGAAAGAAACAGAGACGCAAAGTAAAAAAAAAAATAAGATAAATGATTAAGTCTGTGTCCAACTCTATCAATAACTACATTAAATGTTAATGAGCCAAAGATTCTAATTAAAAAGCAGAGATGTTCAGAAGTGATTAAAAACCCAAGTCCAGACTGCCGCACACACTTGGAGTCCTAACAGTCTTGTAGGAGTAGTGAAAACTGGAGCCTCGCCTGTGCAACTGAAGGACTTAGGTACTGTCTCAAAAATGAGAAAGGGCTAGAATGCAGCTCATTGCAAAGGCCTGAGTTCAGTCTCCAGCACTGGTGAATAAATAAATAAACCTAATATGCTCTCCTCAAGAAATGCACCTTAGAAAGACACAGAATAAATGTATACCAACAGGAAAGACACATCATGTAAACTAATAAGCCTAAGAAGACTAGAGTGGCTTATCAATATCAAAGAAAAAACTATGAGACAGGGTATCACCAGATATTAAAGGGGCACCTTTTATAATGATAAAAGTCAATTAATCATAGACATAATAATAAAAAATACATATATATTATTTATAACAGAACTTCAAAATGTAGGAACAAAAATTAATAGAATTAAAATGAAGATAGACAAATGCATAATCATCACTGTGGATCTTCAGGTTTCTTATTCAACACTTGTTAGACTAGAAAAACATTGGCAAAAACAGACAAGACAAAGAATATGATCAATATGTGATCAATACACTGATATACTTGATTTTTAAAGAATATTCAATCCAAGGAAAGAAGAATACACACTCTGGAAATGAACGTGGAGCACGCACTAGAGCAAATCTTGAGCCCATACACTGTGCTTCAATAAGAGAGGATGCTTGAAATCACACGGACTGTTCTTTTACCACGTTGGAATTAAATTAAAAACTGTTAAAAGAAAAAAATTCTGTACAGTCTCCAAATATTTAGAAACAACATCAACAAATTCATAACTAAGCCATGGACCAAAGAAATCAAACGGGAAATTGAAACATATTTTGTATGAAAATAAGAATCATGGACTTTGAGTCCCTAGATCAGCGATGGCAAAGCTTTAGAGACAAGAACCAAATAAATATAAAACCAACTTATATACTGCAGAGTGCCAACACTGCAGTTCAACCCAAACACTCAATGCTCAGCACTGGGGCATCAGAGAGGGCCTATGTGCTCACAGTGGCATGTGTGCCACGGCTCAACACAGATACCCTGGGTGACAATGCCACACACGCTCTCCTTGGAACGACTCTGGCCTGGTCTCCCCCAGACTCTGCCTGACCTCCCACCTCCCCTTTGGGGCACTGGAAAAAACCAGAACCATGAGTACAACTGCCTTTGAATCCTGGAGTGTTTCCAGGGAGTTACCAAGCAGTTGGGTGTTCGTGGGATCTCAACGACACACCAACACTCCTGGGCTGCACACAAGGGCTTCTGTACTGAAAACTATGCGACAATGACAAGTTAGAGATCTAAACCATGAAGAATTAGACCATCTCTATGGACTGGAAGACTCATTATCTCTAGATATAGATTCTCTCCAATGGATCTATAGCTTCAGTGCAATCCTAAAAAGTAACCTTTGCGGGCTCTTGTTATCAAGCCAACTCTAAAACTAATAGAGAAATGTAAAGAAAGAAGAGAAACAACCCAGCCGAGAAACGTACATTACCCAGCTCTGAGATTTATTAGAGTGTAAGAGGGGATACAACTGGATATAGATAGACAGACACAACAGAGTCCAGAAATAGGCCTATGAGCATACTACACATCACTGACTTGCTAAAGATGCCAAATCAGTCCAATGAGGAAAATAAAATTATTTCAACAAATAATTGCATTTTAATAACTGCATATCCTTATGTACAAATCTTAAGCTTGATCCTATTTGATACATAACCAAAAAATAATTTTAGATCTAGATGTAAAAAGTAAGACTGCAAAGCCTTTACAGGAAAATATATGGTACTTTTAGGATTTGGAGAGAAGCAAAATTTCCTATGTAGGTTACAGAAAGCAGTAACTCTAGCATATTGATAATTAAACTAATCAATTTAAAAATTTCTGTTCATTAAAACACTGTTCAATGAGTAAGAAAGTCAGAGTGGAATAAAACATTATGAAGCATATCCCTGACAAAAGATCTACATACAAATCACTTCTACAACTCAATAATAACAATCCAATTAAAAATGGCCAAGGCTTTGAATAGACACTTTGTAAAAATGATATGATGTACAAGTGGCCAATAACACATGAACAGGAGGCTAACTTCATTAGTCACCAGAGAAGTGCAAATTAAACTCACACACCGGATGGAACGTTAATAGCGTAAAGACATAAGGCTGTGTGCAGCTTCCCACACGTCACTTTGGGGAGTGCCAAGTGATAGAACTACTCTGGGAAGAGAACCGGTAGTTTCTTATAAAAGTATTTAGCCTATGACTTAGAGAGTGTTTTCTTAGGTGTTTAAAAAAAGGTTTCTGTAAGAATATTCATAGCAGCTTTATTAATAAGATCCTGAGACTGAAACCAACCCAAGCTTCCATCAACAGGAGAAGCAATGAAACAAACCACAGGGTATCTACCCAACCGAATGCTGCTGCTCAGCAACAACAGGTACTAAATGGATACACTGGAAGTCTCAAGAACACCACATTCAGTCATGGAAGCCTCATACATTGGGTATATACTGTATGCCTCCATTTTATAAAACCCTTTAGCAGGCAAAACTAATGTTCGGTGGGAAAAATAGATCAATGGCTACCTTTGGAAATGGGAAAGGAAAGAGCAACTGAGAAGAGGAGTAAATGGGCTTCTGCCTCTCACAAAACAAATGCTCAGTGCATTATAAATGTTATTATATTATGTGTCATCATTTTCAGATATAGTGTCATCTGGAATCTCCTTGGCTTCCTGTCTCCTCTGCACAGCCAAGCGGCCTCTGTAGCCTGTCACCTCCGCATCTGAGCCCCCTGCTTTCCAGCCAGCAGCGCCCTCCACTGGAGCCCACAAGACTCTGCCCATAGTGATTCCGACAGCCGTGCCCAGGATGCCTCCATACCTCACTTGAAGAAAACCTGGCTCACTGTCAGGTGACAACATCTCACATCCTTTTCTTCTTTTCCATTTGTGCTGAAGATGGGGTTAACTATGACTCTGCCATTTTTTCTGTTTGTACAGAGCTGAATGTTGTCCACATAAGAGACGAGAACACAGACTCATTCTTTCAAGTATCTTTCAGAGGACTGCTTTGTAAAAAATGATGTCAGGGGCCGGGGATATAGCTCAGTGGTTCCGGCACCTGTCTTGCAAGTGCAAGGACCCGGGTTCGATCCCCGGTAACCACATACCTATACTGGACGTGGAGACTCATGCCCAGCAGCAACCAGTACCACATACCACAGTGCCGGGTGTGGTGGCTCACACCTGTAATGCCAGCACTCAGGAGGCAGAGGCAGGAGGATTGCTGTCATGTGAGTTTGAGGCTGAGCTCAGGGCCAGCCTGAACCACAAAGCGAGACCCTGTCTCAAAAAACCTTAAAAAAAAAAAAAATGATGTCGGTACCTCAAGTCTGAACAAGTACAGATTCTTCATTTCATCAGAATACGTTAGTCACCTGCCTAGCACTGGAAAGGCCCTGGTTGGCTGTAGAGGGGATAGTGTGGGAAGAACACCAAAGCTGTCTGTGCTATCTTCACAG
This sequence comes from Petromus typicus, assembly GCA_004026965.1. NCBI lineage: Eukaryota > Metazoa > Chordata > Mammalia > Rodentia > Petromuridae > Petromus > Petromus typicus. The sequence continues at coordinate 29,986 of PVIR01011700.1, forward strand.
TGGGATGAAACTTGAAGCAGCACTCGGCCGTGACAATGACAGGCACTGTGAAGTGGATACTCCACAGAGGAAGTGGATTTCTAAACCTTTTGAACATACACACAGGAATTCAGGCTGGGATGAGTCTGCCATGTCACAGGTGGGGGTACGGCCACGTGCTGAGACTAAGTTAACTTACTGACCTTACAGGAACAGGAAGCCAGAGCAGGTTTCAAGACAGAAACAAATGGCCCAAAGGTCAAAGTGCAGAGATGAATCAGACAGAGGGATGGAGGGTGCGGGAGACAGGATGAGAGGAAATCTTAGCTCAGTGGTTCTGAAGAAAGTACAAGTTCTCTTGGAGAAGAAGAGTTGGGAGAGCAAACAGGAAACAGGGTTTTCCTCTCTAAAAGCTATCACTGAAAAGCAATGCTACAGGTCAAGATTTCTCCAGGTGGTTTCATGCCTGAGGACCTGTGTCACAGAGGCCAGCCCAGCCTTGCCGGCCTGTGCAGGTACACTGGGGCTGATGGGCATACTCTGTTCACAGAGGTGGCTGGGCACTGGCTCGCAACATGGACGGCTGTGCTTGGGAACTCACACCAGCTGTTCAGATTCCCCGGCTATCAGTATTCGGGGAGCTCCAGAACCAAGGTCAAGGTCACAACCAGAAAGATGGCTGGAGAGAGTGCTGTAAGATAAACTCAATTGTGAGAGTCCACAGTAGGAGGCTAAGGGCTGCACACTCGAGAGGGATGCTCAAGCAATCAGCATGCCGGTGCACCTGCAGCAGCACAGGGGAGGCAGAGGACTGAACACGAAGCAGGCTTTCCCCTCTTATCGTTTTATGTAAACATCCTGGTTTTGTGTTTTCTTGGGAAACTAGAATTTACACATTCTCTATTTTTTTTTTCTTTTTTGAGACAGGGTCTCACTTTGTAGTTCAGGCTGGTCCTGAGCTCAGCCTCCAACACATAACAGCAATCCTCCTGCCTCTGCCTCCCGAGTGCTGGGATTATAGGCATGAGCCACCATGCCCGGCACTGTGGTGTGTGGTACTGGTTGCTGCTGGCGTGAGTCTCCACACTCAGTATGGGATGTGGTTACCGGGGAATCGAACCTGGGCCCTTAAGCTTGCAAGACAGGCACCGGAACCACTGAGCTAAACCCCAGGCCTATTCTCTATTTTTTTAAGGTTTACAAATAACAGCATATTCTGTCTAAAATGTGTACTTTTTTTTAAAAGTATTTTTCCTTCCTCTCTTACTCTCCTGGAGCTCAAGTAGATCTACAAGCCAACAAGCAGGGAAGGACCACAGTACCGGACCTCTTGGTCCTGCTGGTCTCTGGCCTGGAGGCTGCTCCTGTCCTGCTGCTCCCTATCCCCCGAAGCTGTCCCATCGGGCTCAGAGCCCCCAAAACCTTCAGTGAGATGCTTCAGAGATGTTGGAGAGTCGATAGCACCTTAATTTCCTCCTGCAGATCACGGCTCTGGAGTGACTGCTTCAGCAATGCCCTCTGGGTGCAGATTCCTTGAGATGAAGGAAACCCACCTCTCAGGCCCCATGGGGCTGCTTCACTGCTGTGGTGAACTCCTCAGGCACAGTGGATGCTGGGCTCTCAGTGCCAAGGATGCTGTCGACAGCAGACCTCGCACACAACAGCTAGGGAGGTCAGGCCGCTTAGTCTTTGTGAGCACACTCTGGACATGTCACCTCAGGAGGAGGCACATGACTACTCATGCTGCCCATGCTCCAGGGGCACCAGCTGGCTGGTGTGTGCTGCTTCCTGCAGGCCGGGTGGTGACACGGAAAGAAATAAGACTTGGAAGTTCACCCCTACAGAGTCCCAAGTGTGATGATTTATCAAAGATGTTCTCACAGCGGTAGTTCTCGGTGGGTGTGGTGGAGCATGTCTCTGATCCCAGCTACTCAGTAGGGTTGCAAGTCAAGGTCTGCTAGGCAATGTAGCAAGACCCTGTCTCAGAATGAAAGACAATGTATAAAGAGTTGGGAATGTAGCTCAGTGGTAGAGAGCCCTGGGTTTGATCCTCAGTAGTGCAGCAACAACAACCACACACACACACACACACACACACACAGATGAAGGAAGGAAAGAAAAAAGACAAAGGGAGTAGTTTTCATGGCCTAAGGAGTGTGAGGTGACTTGTTCAGATTTAAAACACAGTAAACTGAAAACCAGATGAATCCCATCACACCATTCCCCTACCAGATCTCAAAGCCAAGAAATATTAATATGGAAGAAAAAGAAAAACAAGAACCCAGTACAAAACCAAAAGCCATTCTGCTGAATCAGACACCAAGGCTGGGAGGTAGGTAAGGGCTGAGCTATAGCTGCCCGTGTCCCAAACTCTGCTGTCACCTAGAAGTAAAGTGCCACTGGCTCAGGATATGCAGACAGGGACGCTGTGATGCAGTCACCATGCCTAGGGGGAAGCCAGTGGACTATGGGGTCACCTGCGCATTTGGGAGCCCTTGTACTGGACTGGAGAGCGCGGGCAGGTGGGTGCTGTGCTCAGACAGAAAGCAGACATCCTGGCCCTGGGCCCTTTGAGGGGCTGTGGCTGTGCTCTGTGCTTCCTCTGGGGCACAGGCCTCCTGGCTGCCGCGCACACCGGCTCCCAGACAGCATAGCCTTGCTTCCACGTGAGCACTCATCCAGCCAGGCCCAGAAGGAGCAAAAAGATGAAGACAAGGTCCCTTCCCCACAGCACCCAGCACCTACTCCTCCCCAAAAGCAGACACAGAGGCCACCTTCTACCAGTTCACCTTCCAAGTGGGTTTTGGTCAAGTCATGTTTTTGTGTCTTTTAGCCTGGTGGATTTCTGCTTTGCCAGGATACTGGGGCACTCTCAGAAGCCCCTGGTATGGGCCTTTTCCCTGGAGACAAGTACCTGGTCCAAAGTCCTAGTGACCTTAGGATTACAACTATCAATCTTCCTTCAGCTCCCTTCACAGTTCCTGGGTCAACACCCTGCAACTCAGCGCTCACAGCCTTAACCCTTCTACAGATGGGTGTCTTCTCAGGATCCTCCAAGAGATTCATAGAAGTATGAGCCCAGGCTCTATAGGACCCCTGTCACAGTTAATTTTCTTGTTACCGAGACAAAACCTCCAACATTCCCAAATAAAAGGATGAAGGTTTATTTCAGGTCACAGGTTGTAGAGGTTTTAGTCTATAGTTGGCTGGCTTCAAGACAAGAAAACATGGCAGAAGAGAAACAGTCCATAGCATAGTACGCAGGACAGGCAGAAGGCAACAAGCACCAAGCCTCCTTTTCCCTTATTATCCCATTCAGACTACAAGCCTTTGGCTTGTGCTATCCACACCTAGGATGGGCCTTCCAATTATCTACCACCAGAATGATATTAAACTAGTAGTGGACTAATCCACTATTAGTTGTTACACCCATAATCCAGTATCAGACACCACAATCTAGCCACCTCCCAGAGCCCCACCTATGAACACATGAGGATTTGGGGGGGTACTAATATAGACACTTAACAGTCCCTCTTTGCAGACCTCAGTTCCAATCCTGTGTGGTATGAAGGGCTAGGTCAACATGTGTAGAATTACTGGCAGCCTTGGGACCAAGTCTCTCTAACCCAAGGACAAACATTTCTCCCTCTCAGCTTCCCAATTCCCAGCCATCTGTCCCTGGAAAGCACTACTGAACCTACTCTCCACAGAGTATCTCTAGGTTTAGGGGATGCTTTCCCTGAGAAAATCCATCTTCCTTCAGCCTCCTGACCCTGGGCTCTGGGTCCCAGAGTACCAAACCTTCAGTAGTCCCGGGTGAGAGGCTGCTGCAAGTGAGAGTTCTCCAAAACGTGGTAAGGCAAATTTAGAGAGAGGCACCCAAACTTCTTCCCCTCCTCATTTCTTTTTCCATCAGTGGCTTTAGGGGAGAATGTACATCTTGGAATTTTGTCATTAGAAATTATTTGAATGAGGTACCATGAGTGAAGATGGAGAGGTGCAATTTGCGGTTTCGATTGGATAGAACACAAGACCCTCTAGACAAAGGAGCAAGTGGCACAGGGTTGCTTAGAAGCTTGCACTGGCTTCAGTTTGCCATAGCACTTTGGGGAAAGCACTCCCATGATAAGGACACACAGGACTGCACGACTATCAGCAAGCACCCTCTGACCTGGAGGAAACCACTTCGATGACCTTCATAGGTCATAGCAGGAGCTCTAGACCTCAGCCTTTCCTAATGAGGCCCGGGAGGCCAGCTGGCCACCTCACTGTCTCAGGCTTCCTACCTTTTTCAATTTGGAACTGTAACCGCCTGTCCTGCACAGCACACACCAGGCCATCCTTAAGCCAGCAGTTGCTTCAGCCCAAGCAGTTGAGGCCTGCAGCAGACTACAGAGGAGCAGGGCCAAGGCAAGCGTACAGCCTCTCCTCATTCCCCATGCTACATTGAGAAGACTGGCCAGGCCTGGTCACGCTCCCTGTTCCATCTTGGCTTCTGTGGGACATTCCTCTCCCAAGAACACACATTGTTCAACCAATCAAACCCACCTCAGCCAACACCTTCTGCATGAAGCTGTCTCTGGCTTCCAAGGATGAGTCTCTATGGGGCCTCTGAACATGTACCGGGATTTCTTTTACAGTCATGTTGCTAACTGCTTAGGGTTTGAATCCTGGCTCTTCTGTGTACATCCAGTGTGACACCTGGACAGGATTCTTAGCACTCTGAGCTTTGCTGAATGAGTTCAGTCAGATCAGTAGGAAACAGGTCTGCAGGGACCAAGACAGGATGCTGCCCTGGAGAACCTGGTCTCGGGGGACAGCAAGGATGTACGTTGCAGTTTGTACCTAGATGTCCTCCCAAAGCCTGATGCTCAACAGGCAGAACCCTGGAAGGGTGATCGTGGGGCAAATGTGCTATTGGGAGGGGGAGCCCGGTCAGAAGAGGGGGTGTCTGGGCACATGACCTGGAGAGTATATCTCCCTCCCTGGCTCCACTCTTCTCTCTCTGCCTCTGCCCACCATGATGCGAGCAACTTTCCTGCTCCCAGGCCCATCTGCCAGGCAGAACAGACAGAAACTTCTAGGCTGTGAGCGAGAAGAAACCTCTCCTTGTTTAAGCCTCAGGTATTGGGCATTCTGTCCAGCTATGGCTGAAGCGACTAGGACAGGGTGTCAGTCCGAAACCCTCTCCTTAGGGGAGAGAAGTGGCCGGCACTATGGCAGAGGGGATGCCACTAGGGCAGGTAAGCAGATGTCTAGGATGAGAGGAAGGATGAGCACGTTGCACAGGGAGCAGCTGGTAGGAGGCTTGGGGCAAAGCAAGCCTGGGATGTGAAACCTACAAGCAGCAGCTAAGGAGGGAGCCAGGAGTGGCCCCTGCATGACACCCGGTGACCGTTCCTTAGATGACAGGAGCCATAGGGAGCCTTTTAGAATGAGGACAGGGGACAGCGTGGAATGGGGACAAAGTGCACACATACCTGCGTCTGAGCCTATCAGGCATTTTACTGCTACAAAGCAGAGGTCACCTGTTTCTGTAAAGGCTGTGCTATGTAACACCTGAGCTGTCCATTTACACTGGGTCTGTGGTACTTCCAACCCCTCACGGCAGAGTGGAGCTCAGTAGCTCAGTGGAGACTGTGGGTCTAAAACATTTACCATGTGGGTCTATGAGAAAATAAATTCCCAACCTGATTTAATGCAAGGGTAACACACAATCCCTAAATGACACCAAGCTGTAAAGTACTCCTTATTGTAAATTCTATAGAACCAACTCATAGCACAGGGGTTTTGGTTGATTTTTGGTGACATCTTATACCTATAGACAGTTTGTACAAATGAGTATGGTTTCCATTTGAATGTTGCTATGTTCATTTATATTGAGATAAAAGTAAAATAACAAAGATGTAGGAACTTCATTCATTTGTTAATTTTTGAGTAAAATATGAACCAGTTTTTGAATTGTGCAGGGATATTTCTTCAATTTTTTGCCCTAATTTGTAACATTTGCTTGTTTTCCCAGCCTACCATGGCTGTTGAAGCTATAAGTATAACATCATTGAATGTGGAAGGTTTAAAGATAAAATAGACATATGTAAGCTCAGGGTAGAGATAACAGTAACATAATTATGAAGTGATGGATGTTGAATACTTGCTATTTATTAAAAATAAAATTTACTAAATTTATTAAAAATAAATTTTAAATTTATAAAATTTATTAAAAATAAAATTTAACCTTTTGTTTTGTTTTATTTCAAAGAGACTGAGTCTTGCTCTGTTGCCAGGCTGGCTATGAACTCCAGGGCTCAAGTTATCCTCCCCCCTCAGCATTTTGGACAATCAGGACTACAGGCATGTGCTATTGCATCCATCCCTACAGCTTAATTTTTAAATAATGATTGTGTGAGTCAGCTTTTCACTGTCATGACCAAATATCTAAGCACATGATCTTAAGGAAGGAAAAGTTTATTTGGGGTCATTATTTCTGCGGGTTCAGTCCGGGTTGCTGACTCCATTGCTTTTAGCACTCTGATCAGGCAGAAACATCATGATGGAAAAGAGCAGTGGATGGAGGCTGCTCACCTCATGGTGGCCAGGAAGGGTGGGAGAACTGAACGCTAGCCAAAGACAAGCTGCACTCTTCAAAGTCACACCCAGTGACCTTCTTCCTTCAGTGGGACCCATATGTTAGTCATCCATTAAGCCACGAAGTTAAAGCTCTCATTAACCAGCCACCTCTTCAGGCCCACCTGTGCACACAGCGGCACTATAGGTGGGCTTTCAATACCAGAGTTTCTGGGGGAAGCTTCATATTTAAACCATAATAGGCTAACTTAACAATTGACTCACAAAATTACAGAAAATAACCCAGTTTCAGCAGCTGGTATGAGCTGGCTCTAGAACAAACCACGGAGGCAGAGAGCAGGCCCCAGGCTGGGCAGGAGACTAGTGAGTTGACTGCAGGGGCAGCCATGGAGGCTGCGCTGTGATGACGATGCAATCTTCAAGACAAAGTAGCTTCGAAGAAACTGGGAGCCCAGGGAACCAGGGATGCCAATGGTGTTCCCGGGTTTGGCATGTGGGAGGCCGAGTGAGTGGGTCCTATCAGTCACGCCGGGGATGACGGGGCAGCAGTGAAGTGGAGACGCAGTGCTCACCGAATGAGTCAATGGCCAAATGTCAAACCTCAGCAGAGAAGGGAATGAATTCCTTCTGAGACACCAGCCATGAGTTAGTACTTTGAAAAAAATTTTCCAGGGATTGCTAGCATCTATAAATTGCATAAATAATTGTAAATGTGTAAAACTTAGCAAAAGTCAGGTTCTAGGTAACACAAAATTTCTTGAGCTCTATTAGTAACACTCTCAAGAACAGCAGAGTAGTAGTAGTCCAAATGACACAAATCATATGGAAGTGCAGCCTTTGAAATTCAGAATAAATTTAGGGGCAAAATTTCTCCTCCGCGAATGCCAACACAATATTACTTGTCTAAGTCATAGGCTTAGGTGCATTAGAGATGAATAGATAACAGTAACATTTAAGAAGTAGTTCAGCTATGTTTCCCATTTATTGCTGTTACAGTTTATATCTAGATGTTCCCCCAAAACTCATGTGCTCAAGGGTGGGGACTTGGGGAGGTGATCAGAACATGGGGATGTGACACAAATCAATGGATCAGTCCACTGATGAGGCTATGTCTAAATGTGATGGTGGGAGGTGTGGTCCCATGGGTGTGGTCCAGAAGGGTGCTTCTCCCTCCTCTCCTAATTCCTCTCTCTGCTTTCTATTTGCTCTGCCATGAGGAATTCTCCTCTGTTGCCTTGGAGCCAGTGAACTGCGGCTCAGAACCTCTACACACTATGAACCAAAATAAACCTTTCCTCTTTAGAACTGTAGGTGTCATATATTAACTAAAATATTAGCAAATTTATCTGACTTTATCTAAATCATGCTCATTTTTCTCTATTAGGCCACTAAATCCAGAGATGCTGTGGCCCTGTTGGAGTAAGTTATTACAGGAAAAGGGGGTATGAATAGTTTTACACCATATTAATTAACTTTCCTGTTCCTACACAAAATATTCAACATCTGATATTTAAAGGAGTGGTTTATTTGGTTCATGGTTTTGGAGGATGCAGTCCATGGTTAGTTCGCTCCAAGGTAAAGGCACTACCGTGGGTTGGCTTGACAGAGAAAAGCTGCTTAGCTCCTAGCATTCAGGAAACAGAGAGGAAGGGAAGAAGGACTAACAACAGATCTCAAGGTCACAACTCTATGACCCATTCAGACACACCCACAAGTGTGCTTTACTAATCCTCTGGTTTGCTTCCAAGCCAATCATGTTGACACTCCTACCACCACACATGCACAAGGAAACCATTTCCAGCTCAGACTCAAAAGTTCCCTCCCAAAATTCAATGAAGTGAGGGAGGACAAGGTGAAAGAAGAGAAAGGACAAAGAAATGTTCTTATTTGTTCAGAGCACTGTGCTGGCCATGAGGAGCTGCATTTCTGTCCAAAGTGAAGAACACCTATGGTCTACCTGTGGCTGGGCCAGCAGGCCTCAAGTGCTCCTGGTTTACCTGTCCCTGGTCAGCCAAGAAATTCCCTCTTGGCTTTGACCCTCCAGACCTAGGGCCTCATGTAGCTGTCATAACCAGGCCAGCAGACACCACCACACCAGACACAGAACTGTCTCTCCATCCTTGAGCCCTGTGGACACTGGCCCACACCCTCAATACTGCCACTGAATTTTCAGCATCTCTCTTCCCAATCTCCCACAGCCCCTGACACATAGCAAGTACCCTGTTCACGCCTGTTCAGAATTTGGCTCTTCCAAATGTGGTTTCTCAGGGAAAAATGTGGTCTTGCAACATCAGAGGCCTTTCTTTAAATAGCTTTTTGTAAATATGTTCTGGAGCTAAGTGGAAAAATTTGGATAATTCTGTTTACTTGGTAGCTTTACCAAATATATCTACAAATATTTTGGAACACCTGCTGTAAGCAGGGTACATATATTCAAACTCTTACTTAAGTGAAACATCAAAGACATAAAACATGCCTCCAAATGTGAGCAGCCACTTTCTGAAGCAACTGAGGTCATTTTTTCCATTCTAGTAGTCTTTTCTTCAATTTTGTTTTAAGGAATTATAAGGATGCTTGTCTTGATAAATAAGCAAATATTCTTGGTAACACCATGTGAATTGTACATTGGTTATGCATAGATTAAAACTCTACACAGAATAGTGATTTGGGAAGGGAGACTTGGACAGTCAGAGAGAGATGAAATCAATCTTTTCTGATTATTAACTCAGAACAAAGCCCTGCTCCTGGTTTAATGATCAGAGTTTACATCATCTGAATCTTGAAGCCATTAGTATTGGCCAACAGCTCTCAAACTCTGGCACATTGGAACCCTTGTTAAAACAGCACTTGACCTACTACCACAGTTTCTAATTCTGAAGGTTTTATATCACAGTTCTGACAAATCCCCAGGAATACTTCAGTTATTGCATCAGGGAACCATGTTTTGGGAACCACTGACCAGGTCTGTTCTCCAGTGAATTCCTCAGATAGCTTTTTCCACTGACAGCTCTGTCTACTTCTACTTGATTCCCCCCTATCATAGAGAGCTAACGATCCACAAAGGCTACCAAATCTGATCAGGTGTATGAAATGCTGGTCACCCTATTGTTGAGCCTGATATAATCCCTTACACTTCTTTTTAATCCTGGTAGGATTCCTGCTTCTTTTTGTCTCCAGGACCTGAACACTTCTTTCTCCATAAAACTGAGAGCCTCATTCTCTGTCCTGCCTACTTTGCACCCTTTATTTCTTATTTTAGATACTTCTGACTGGCTTAGTCTTGTATAACACTATTATAGTAAAGTTCTATTGCTTTCCTAATCCATACAATTTCAAGATTACAGATAGTGAGTTCAAAGCCAACCTGAACTACATAGTGAGACCCTGTCAAGAATAATTCAATGTGGCTAAAAAGAGGAGGAGCTACGCTGAGCTACTCAGAGTGAATCAACTAAAAACAGAGTAGCTACCTAGAAAACCCGGTTACAAGAAAGTTAAGGAGCACAGTGCACCAGAGATGGTGAAGAAGTGAGTAGTGACCAGTGGGCAAACAGAGGGTACAGAAATGCACGATTTAAACAGCCTTGGGAGGCTGGCACTTGACCTGTGGCGAGGAAACTGACAGGAAAGGAGCAAGCAGCCTTGGGCTATCTCTGAGGCAGTGACAGCTTGCCCACACATGTACTGCAACAAGCTGCATGACAGGAAAGAGACACGCCGGAGGAACAGAGGCTGTGCAAAGACAAGGAGAGGCCAAGGGTTGAAGGGATGGGGAGCAGGCCCAGGCTGACTACCTGAGGGTGCCACAGCCGCCGGGGGAATGATGTAGAGACAATCATGGTAAGGAGATGTGGGCAGGCCACCAAGGTACGTCTGGGTAATTGCTCTCTGAAGACTGGGGGACCCCGGCCCATATCTGCAGGCTGAGATTAGCCCCCATGACAACCCCTAACCCTACAGCAGACTTGGCAGGATTATAAAGCACACTGACTCAGAGTACCACAGGACTGTGAGCAACAGAGGAGTTTAACTTTTCCTTTTGTTTCATTTTCCTTTTTCTGTCTGGTAGGTGATTACTTTGAAGTGTTTAAATTTTTTACCTTTATATTTGTTTTGTTTTGCTTGTCTTTTTTTCTTTCCTCAACTCTCTCTCTTTATTTTGATATTTTGATGTGAGTGACCACTGTCTTTCACCTTTTTGGTTCCTTTCAATATTATTTTGCTTTATCCTTCATTTTTTTTGCTCCTGACCTCTTCTCCAGTTTTCCAAAGCTTGGGTGATCATTATTTGTCCTCTACTCTTGCTTCTACTATATTTCTCTTCTTTTATCTCTCTTTTATCCCCTATCTTTCCTAAATCCCTCCCTCAACTGTCATCAGGTAAAATGGCTCCACTGAAAAGAAACTCACTGAAAACAAGTTCTTAGTTCATGTCGGATTTTGTTATATAACTGCAGATCTTGCTCCTGTAGATGAAGGTGCCAAATTAATAGTTATCACAGTCTGTCATTCTGTAGGCTGTTCTTGTTGTCACTGTTATGGCCAACCGTATTATTTTAGCCAGGATGTCGTATCTGTCATATTCAATTCTTATTGGCATCATACGTCATATTGTGTCATATTGTCATATCTGTTATAGTCAGTTGCTTGTAGTATGACACTGTGATAGTCTGAGGTAATAACCATCCCCATAGTCCAGTACTAAAGGACTGGATGCTGAGCCAAATAAATAGCAACTTCTCATCCATAATAAATTGATAAGATAGAATATTGGAACAGATATAAGATCAAGAACTAACTTCTCCCAGAAGACAACTCTGAGGAATAGACATTTCCTAGGGAAGCCTTGATAAAAATGATAAATTTATCTTCCATAAGAAATTTACAAACATCAACACAGAAAATAATATAAAATTTAAAAAAATAAAAAATGACATGGCATAGAAGCAAAATGTAACCTCAGACCTCCAGGCCTCACTCAAAAAGTCCAGGGGACCAGGAAATAGGAAGTTGCTCTCCTGAATTTTCTGAAATGATAGCAGAGAAGTAAAGAAAACCAGGTTAATGAGGCTAAGAAAAAATAATCTCTCAGGGAAAAAAAGAAACCATAATCAAAATGAAGGACATACTAAGTGAATGTAGAGTATACATAGATGGAAAAATAGAGGTATTTAGGAAACAATGAAGATCACAAATGCCCAACATAGAAAACTAATGGAATGCATTAAACAGATTATAAACTCCAAGGAAAGCACACACAACTGATTGAATAAAGGCAAGGATGGAATATCAGTCTAGAAAACAGGACTGTGGTTGGCAGCTACACAAACAAAGGTACCTTAAAAACAGAAAAATGCTATGAAGAATCAATCCAACAGCTGCAAGAAGATGCAAAGAGGGACAACATGAGATTAACTGGAGTCAATGAGAAAGCCAGAGAGAGTGTGAATGGCATAAAAACACTTGTTTACAGAAGTAATGGCAGGTCACAGATGTGTAAATATAGTATCTTTTCTCTGATATGAGAAAGTGAAGATGTAAATGAGTTCTAGTATATACAGTAGATCTTGTGAAACAAAATATTTAAAAGGAGATAGAGTGTAGGGGTAAATAATGAGGGGGGAAAGAATGTTATAGTAATAAAAAAAGGAAACAAAGCTTATGTATATAGGAGGTAGGCGGTTGTAGGGTGGGTGGGAGAATGGGAAAAATGAGAATCGAGTCATGTCACATACTGGTACAAACTCTCAATGTTGAATGTGATGATAAAGTGTATGTATAATGTTACAATAAAATTTGAATTAAAAAAAAGAAGTAATGGCAGAAAACTTCCCAAATATGGAAAAAGAATGTGACATACAAGTAAGTGAGGCATATAGAACTCCAATTAGCCATAATTAAAATAAATCTACACCAAGGGATATAATAATCATGATTCGGGAAATTCAGGGTAAGAAAAGAATATTAAAAGCTATTAGGGAAATGCAACAAATCATCTATAAAGGAAAGCCCATTGGAATCATAGTCAATTTCTTTTTTTTTTTTTTTTTTTTTGAGACAGGGTCTCGCTTTGTAGTTCAGGCTGGCCCAGAGCTCAGCCTCAAACTCACATCACAGCAATCCTCCTGCATCTGCCTCCCGAGTGCTGGGGTTACAGGCGTGAGCCACCACGCCCGGCACTGTGGTATGTGGTACTGGTTGCTGCTGGGCGTGAGTCTCCACGCCCAGTATGGTATGTGGATACCGGGGATGAAACCCAGGTCCTTGCGCTTGCAAGACAGGTGCAAGAACCACTGAGCTAACTCCCTGGCCCCCCACAGTCAATTTCTTAACACAAACCCTTAAGTCAAGGAGAGCGAGGAGTGAAGTATTTCAGATTCTGAAAGAAAACAACCTCCAACCAGATTAACGTGCCCTGTAAAACTAGCCTTCATAATCAATGTAGAAACAAGAGACTTCCATGACAAAGAGAATCTAAAGAAATTCATGAATACTAACCCAGTTGTACAAAACACTCTAAAGGATATTTTAGAAAGTGACAACAAAGGCCACAAATAAACAGGACAAGCAATTAAACAGAAGGAAAAGACAAGGATTCAACATTAGGAAAATAATATGACAAGGAGAAGCCAATACATATCAGTTATAGTTATGAATGCAAATAGTCCCAATTCACTAATCAAAAGAAATAGAGACTCAAGTCAGTCATATATTACTACAAATTGTCAATGTTGAGTGTGGTCATGATATGTATAAAAAATGTACCTATTTCACAATTACAAAAAAGAAATAGCCTGGAAAAATGAATCAAGAAATAAGATCTACTATTATGCTACCTATAAAAAACACATTTAACTAAAAAAGAAATGCATAGATAGAAAGTCAGAGGATGGAAAACAACACTTCATCTGACAGGAATCTGGAAAAAAGCAGAGGTCACTATTCTATTTGCAGACAATATGAACTTCAAGCCAACACTGACCAAAAGAGACAAAGTTGCTACATACTTGTCAATGAAATCCTCCAAGAAGTGATAACAATCATAAATATATATGCACCAAGTAAGAGTGCACCCAACTATATAAAACAAATATTAATGAACATGAAAAATTGAATAAGCACTAGTACAACTGTAACAGTGAATCTTAATACCCCACTATCACAAATAGATCAACTAGACCAAAACTTGTCAAAGAAGTATCAAAATTGAACCAAGCTTTTGAACAAATGGACTTCATATATTTCTATAGTGTTTGATGCCACAACATCAGAATACACATTTATCTCAGGTACACATGGGATATTTTCAAAGCAGACCACATACTAGCCTGTAAACATGCTTAAGTAAATACAAAGAAATTGAAATTGTCCCATGAATACTACCTGACAATAGTGCAATGGAATTGCAAATCAGCAGCAACAGAAACCACAAAATCTCCACAAACACATGGAAATTAAATTACACCCTCCTGAACAACCAATGCATCACAGATTAAATTTTAAAAGCTATTAAACAGCATCTATAATTAAATGATAATATCAATACAACATACTGGAACTAATGAGACTTGAGGAAAGCAGTCCTAAGAGGGAAATTTACAGCAGTGAATTATCACATCAGGAAAACAGAACAAGCTCAAGTATGCAACCTAAAGTTGAACATTAAATGTCTAGAAAAAGAACAAGTCAAGCCCAAGCTCATACAGGGGAGGAAATGATAAAGATCAGAGCATGGGCCAGGGAATGAGCTCAGTGGTTCCGGTGCCTGTCTTGCAAGCTCAAGGGCCCGGGTTCGATTCCCCAGTAAGCACATACCATACTGGGTGAGGAGATTCACCCCAGCAGCAACCAGTACCACATACCACAGTGCCGGGTGTGGTGGCTCACGCCTGTAATCCTAGCACTTGGGAGGCAGAGGCAGGAGGATTGCTGTGATGTGAGTTTGAGGCTCAACTCGGGTCCAGCCTGAACCACAAAGTGAGACCCTGTCTCACAAAAAAAAAAAAAAAAAAAAAAAGAGATCAGAGCAGAAATTAATGCAATGGAAACTAAAGAAACAATACAAAGAATCAAATGAAGAGTTGGGTCTTTGAAAGATTAAATAAAAATGATAAACCTTTAGCCAACATTATCAAAAGAAGAAAGAAAAGACAAAAATTCATGAAGTTAGAAATTAAACGGGTGAAATTACAGTAGATCCATTGGAAATTTGTATCATTGATACCTACTTCAAGAACTTATAGGGGCCGGGGATATAGCTCAGTGGTTCTGGTGCCTGTCTTGTAAGTGTAAGGACCCGGGTTCGATCCCCGGTAACCACATAACAATACTGGGCATGGAGACTCACCCCAGCAGCAACCAGTACCACATACCACAGTGCCGAGCTCACACCTGTAATCCCAGCACTCGAGAGGCAGAGGCAGGAGGATTGCTGTTATGTGAGTTGGAGGCTGAGCTCAGGGGCAGCCTGAACCACAAAGTGAGACCCTGTCTCAAAAAACCTTAAAAAAAAAAAAGAACTTGTACTTTGTTTTAAAGAACTTGTATTTTAACAAAATGGAAAACACAGAAGAAATGGACAGATTTATAGACACATATAAATTACAAAAGCTGAGTCAAAAGATATAAAAGTTCTAAATAACCCAGTATCAGTCAATGAAATTGAAAATGTAATTAAGAAAAAAACTTACTTACAAGGAAAAAAGTCCAGGTCTTGACAGTTTCACTGTTAATTCTACAAGAAACTTAGAGGAGATCTAATGCTACTTTTTTCAAGCTCTTTAATGAAATTGAAAAAGGGGAAAAATACTCCCCAAATCATTTCTGGATCCAAGTATGACCCTGATACCAAAGCCAGACAAGGATCCAACAAAACAGAGAGCTATAGTTCAATCTCCCTAATCAACATAGACTGAAAAGTCCTCAGTAAGGCCGGGGATGTAGCTCAGGGCACTGTGCCTGCCTCACAAGCTCAGGGTCTTGAGTTTGATCTCTGTTACAAAAAAATACCCTCAATAAGATAGTAGCAAACAATGCAGCAAATCATCAGGAAGATTATATACTATGATCATGTGGGATTCATCCCAGGGATGCAGGAAATCGATAAACATAATACATCATATTAAACAAGCCAAAAACAAATCACATGATCATCTCAATAGATGCAAAAAACCCCAATTAACAAAGTCCAACATCCTTTCATGGTAAAAACTAATTTCAGAAAATGGGAAGAGATACTCTTTATTTCAATCTGATAAAAGCTACCTATGACAAACCAACAGCCAACATCATACTAAACCGTCAAAAGCTGAAAACTTTCACTCTAAAATAAGGAACCAGACAAAGATGGCCACTGTCACCACTTCTATTAAAAAGAGTCCTGGAAACATTAGAGCAATTAGACAGGAGAAAGAAAGAAAAGGAATGAAGATAGCAAAGGAAGAAGTTAAATTATCATTATTTGCAAATAACATGAAGAAGGCTCCCAAACTTCCACCAAAGACTTCTAGATTTAGTAATCAAATTCAGTTATGTAACTGGATACAAGTGAGCACTCAAAAATCAATAGCATTCTTGTACACAAATAACAAGCCTTGTACAGCAAAAGAAATCATCGACAGAGTGAAAAGACAAATTACAGGCTGGGAAAAAATTTTAGCCAGTTGTTCCTCAGAAAAAGGACTGAAAAAGTCAGACCCCTCCCCCCGAATTTAAAGACTTAGTCTAAAAAATGGGATCTGAGATGAACATATCCCTCTCAGATGATGATGAAGTACAAACAGCAATAAATACCTCAAAAATGTTCAGCATCACTGGTCATTTGAGAGATGCAAATGAAAACAGTGCTGAGATTCCACCTCACTCTAGAAAGAAAAGTTATTATCACAAATTTAACCAACAACAAATGCTGGTAGGGCTGTGAAGAAAAA
>PVIR01011701.1:0-46493 GCA_004026965.1 Petromus typicus
TACACATCATGATTGCACTCCATAATGGGGATTTGTACCAGTATAAGACACAACTTAATTCTCATTTTTTCCCATAGCCCCACCCACCCTACCACCCCCCCATATATATAAAATTTGTTTCCTTACTTTTTTGTTACAATCTCAACATTGTCCCCTTTCACCTTATTTTACATTGAGCATTTTCTATTTCACAATATAAGAAGCTAGAGGTCTAACACTGGTTTCAACTCTAGGAGGTTTGTAGTTCCTCTGTCCTTGTCTGATGTCTCAAGCAGCTAAGGATTTACCCAAGAGAGTGGGATCCAACTATTTAGTCACTGTATCTTAATGGAACAAGAGATGATTAATGAGGTTGTATAATTTTGTTTTTTTTTTTTTTTAATTGCAATGGAGTTGGTCCTGATCTTTCCAAGTCTTGATTAGGATTTGGTCTGCAAAGTGCATTTTGGGCTGACAATTGTTGTTAGTCCCTTAGAGTGAGAGAATCTTATTTCTATGCTCTTGGACGGCCTGTAGGAAAGTTCACAGATGGATCACCCTTAAAGGACCTGAGAAGTTTCAGGGTCAAGTAAGTCGGAGATCAGAAAGGATCTCCCAGAAAGAATCTCAAATGGGCTGAGTTTAAATTTGTGCGTGAAGCTTCCTGAATCCTCATTAAAACCATTGGAGGGAGATCTATCTATTTAGTATGAGTTTCTTAACACAGCTTGGCTTGGCTTCATTTGAGAATTTTCCTGGCTTTCTCAGCTTTTCCTGATGGCTGGAGTCTTCACGCAGTATGAGATGGTACTCCAGTCCCACTGCTTTGATAACTACTTGAGTGGTCTGGGATATAAAAAGGAACCATTTTCAGACTAAGTAGAGCTAAATAGGCCAAACCCAGGCATTAGTCTTTTAAGAAATACTTTTACCACCTTACACATATACCTGAGGGTGAAGTCTATTTTCCAATCTTCTCCAGTAGAGGAACCATTCTTTCCTACTGACTCAGGCAATGGTGAGGATGAATCTGTGGATTGTAGGTGGCACAGATGACACGTAATACAGATGTGGGTAACAATATTATGGACTCCAGAGACCACAAAGAGCCTATGTACCACAATAGGGGTGATGTCTCATCCTAAGTGGAAGGCATCAAATAGGGACTTACTGACTTTTCACTGCAATCATTGTAACAAGAAAAGTTGGGGTCTCACATACCACTCTTGTTCCTTTGGAGCTTCTCCTTCATTAGGAGTAATTTGAAGCTCTTCTGTAAAATATTTGGCATCTAATTAAGATCCTGGATTGGAGCCATGGGTAGAACTATTGACTTGATGGAATTGTATTGCGATCAGTCTGTGTGGTAGTGGCATCTGCTTTAAAGCCACCCTGACTGACAGTGTCCAAGAAGGCTTCATGTCCCTGGACATAAACAACTGCTGACTCACTTAGGGCATGTATTGACTGGAGAGTGTTGAGGTTCTCTGGTCCATGTTTCATTGGAGACTTGTGACTAGTAAAGAGTCTTCTTTGATTCCACATGGCTACATTTACAGGTAGGTCCAGCAAATCATATTTAGAGTCATTATGTATATTGAATCTTGCCCAGAGCAAGTAGTTGAGATAGAAAGAAAGCAAAATTTTTACCTTTTTACCCTTTTTCCTAGGAGGTTGAATCTTGAGGGTGTATTTGTCAGATAACTCTTTAATGGGGCTACAAATTTTAAAAAAATCATGTGAATAGGTATTATTTTATGAACTTCAAATCTTTCAGGTCTTGAACTCAAGCCTGTGCAAACAGGTAGGGCTATCCCCAAAATCCTCAAGGAAGACAGTCCAAGTATACTATTGACAAAGTCTTGTTTGGGCATCTTCCCATTCAAAGTCAAACACATACTGGAAGTTAAGATCTGTAGGAATAGAAAAGAAAGCATTCTGGAGATTAAGAACCAAGAAACATTCATTGTCCCCTGGGATCAGACCTAAGAACTGTATAGATATTCTAATTGGTGAATAGGTACCACTGCCTCACTGATGACTCTGACATTCTCCCGATAGTTTGACTTTTGGTAAAATAAATACTTTACACAAGTACTGGCAACGGGCCAGTAACCTTTATTATGATAACCTTACCTATAATGGGCTTTAACATTAGTCTATCTTATTTTTTTAAGATAATACTATTAATATATATAATCTTTTAGTTGAGAGCCAAGGTGACTGGAATAATCTTGTTGAGCTTCCTGAGAGTGCTGTCATATCATGCTAGGGATCAACTCCCTGCAAAGACAGTAGCCCCATGCAGTCATGCTGCCTGAATCCCTGGCAACTAAGACACAAGTTGCTAGAATTTTGAATGTCAGAGTGACCCTGAGTGAGAAGTGTCTATCTCCTCCAATTACTGGAATAGATATTCTGTTTTTACTTCAAAGACAACTTACAAGAAGTAAACTTCCAAACAGCTGTTGCAGAAGGATTAAAAATTTGTGCGTTCAACTTCTTCTGGGTCCACAATAATTTTATAATGGAATGAAATCTCACTACAATAAGATACTACCACTGAATGTATCACTCTGGTATCACTCTCTCTCTCTCTCACACACACACACACACACACACACACACACAAATTGAATTGATTTGCCTGCTACATCTAGGGTCTGTTGGTCTCCTGTGAATTTATTAGAATACTTTGGTGAGATCATTTATCTGCCCATTTCTCTGGTCAGTTCTACTTGAAATACTCTGACTTGCCTTCTTCACTTTGATAACCTTGGCTTCTCTTACTGCAGCAGGCTTTGACACAATCAGTGTGACAGCAAGCCTGGCTTTAGCTTCCCTATGCTTAGTCAACTCTGGTTTGTCCTCTTGTTTGCTATAGTTTTTCCAGGCCAATTAAGCTATATTGACTGATTTACTTTGGCTAGTAGGCCCAGCTAGAATTTTTGGAGCGTTTGCCTCATATCTAGATGTGACTGACTAAAAATACAAAGCAGCCCAAATTAAGCAAGATGTTTTCTTGATTCTGATTTGAAAGATACTATGCAAATGTACATGGTTAATAACTTTTTAGAGTAATACAAATTTTTTTAGAGGGACAGGGAAGTGAAGAAAATTAATTAAAAATGTATCGGCAAAAGGATTGGGGGGTTTAAGATTTGAGAAATAGAATGCATTTCATTGTTAAAATATGTCATCATATTGGGTACCAAAAATCTAAGCTTTTCAAAGTAACTCAACTTCAAAAACACCTCTATAATTCTTAAAAACAAATAGATTCCCAAGAAGCCATTTGGAAACTAGTGTTTTTTGTTTTTTTTCTTTTTTATCTGCAGGAGAGCTTTATCCTTGAAGATAAAATGAGGTAACAACTGGGTAGGATTAGGCTGAATTAAATTATTTATGAAAATGAAACCAGTAGAGGAATGTACCAGATAAAAGAAGTAAATAGTCCATGGCCCATAGCAAAGCAGCCATTGCTCTGGGGAGAAGGGAAAGGAAAGCTTTGATTCTGAGTAGGGGAAGAGAAAGTAAAGAAAAGCATGTTTGGTAAAAAAACAAAACAGAAAAAAACAAAAAAATACCCATCTTTTAGATCTCTAAAATTGGAACAAAATTACTGATTTACAGAAAACATTTGAGCTTGCTTCACAAAATGGTTTGCCTTTAAAGTTTTACAAAACAAACCAACTCTACCAAAGTAATGGCTTTCTAGCTAATTAAAAACAAAACTTGTTATCCTCTTTAAGAGTGCTTTAAAAACTTTAATTGGAAACTGCAAGTCTTCCCACATCTGTTAAATGTTTTGCCACATGGATCAAGATGAGAAGTTGCTTTAAACTTTTTTTCTTTGTCTTCAAACTCAATAGATTTTTGTTCTCATAGAATTGGCTTATGTTGAGTGAGCACCTAATTAAAACTATTTGTAAGATTTTGTTTCTTAGTTTTTTGTAACTGGTTTTCTATGTTGAGAAAGTTTTGAAATTTAATATTTATATTTTTGGTCAAATAAAAAGTACTCAGTTTTCATTGATCAAAGTTAGCATGCTTTAAATTTTGTCTTTAGTGATATGTAGAAAGTGACCAAAAATTTAGTTTGCTCAATGAATTATTTAAAACTGTCTAGTGATACAAATAAAAATATATTATATAATAAAATATATCCGTGTTTTGAATTTAAAATGTTTTATATATGATTTATTATTTTATATCAGAATATAATTATAATTATATATTATAATATAATTATAATTTATAATTATGTTATATTTATATAGAATTATATAGATTATTATATACTCTTTAGGTAAAAATCCTTTCTGATATTTAATATGTCATTGTTTATCTATTTTTATGTATAATTTTTTAAAACCTGGAAATAATATTTGTACAATTCATTTTTAGAAATATACTGATAATTTATTGCCAATGACACTATCTAATCTTCTAAGCTTCAGTATGCTTCCTTGCTTTCTCAAAATCGAACACAAGGCAATTGTTTGAAAGTAGCAATGGCAATTGTTTATTTTCTATCATATTAAAATACTAGGCAAGATCAAAAAATGTAATGAATGTTAAAATTATAATATTTTAGTCCAGTAAAAGACACATTGGCATTAACTTCCTTAAAATAATTCATCTTGTTTCAAGCTCAACGATTTCATCATGATTGACACTTTATGAAATAATTTTGGGAGATTTCTTTTGTGACTATCTCTATGAAATGTGATCCAAAATACAATACATGCTGTTGCCAAGTGCAATTCAATGTACACTCAGCCTGAAAAATAAAAACAAAATTTTTATTCTGTATTCTCAACCACTTTATTCACTGGATGCGGCACTGTACCAATTTTAACCTTTGTCATAAGTCATAATGACCATGAAATGTAAAATTTTCAAGGAATTTAGGAATTCAGCCACAACCACATGACCAAAGATAATCATAATAGAGGCCTTCCAGAACTAGTTCAGAAAATGGCAAGAATGATAGGATAAATGTGTTTACAGGAAAGAGAATCATTTTATTTGTTTGTTTTTGTTTTTTGTTTTGTTTTTGTTTTTGTTTTTGTTTTCTTTGTTTTTTTTTTTTTTTTTTTTTTTGAGACAGGGTCTCACTTTGTAGTTCAGGCTGGCCTTGAGCTCAGCCTCAAACTCTCATCACAGCAATCCTCCTGCCTCTGCCTCCCAAGTGCTGGGATTACAAGCGTGAGCCACCACGCCCGGCACTGTGGTTTGTGGTACTGGTTGCTGCTGGGCGTGAGTCTCCACACCCAGTATTGTATGTGGTTAACCGGGGAATTGAGCCCGGGTCCTTGCGCTTGCAAGACAGGTGTCGGAACCACTGAATTAACTCTCCGGCCCTCCAAGAGAATCATTTTAATGGAGTTTACTCACCTATTTTTTGAATGGTCAATTACATTAACATATATAATATATGAAATAAAGAGGAATAGGTATATATGTGTGTTTGTGAAGTTACCTACTTGCTTCGCTACCCTGACAGTTTCTGTCTCTCAGTGGAGATCTGAATCAAAACTTATCTTCCACTCTCAACAGCCTTTCCACAAGCAATTTGTAATCATTAATATAACTTATTTTTTTAAAAAAATCAAGCAATGCAATTAAAGTCATATATAATAAATTAAGAGGAATATAAGACAAAGTATAAATCACACAGAGCTTGTAAACAAATAAAAATTGTTACTTTTAATGTAAAGATGTCTTAAAGATTATCATTCTTTTATATGTATGAATTTTATTTTGCAATAACAAAGAGACACTATTATAAATCTCTTCATATAAATAGATAGAAAAAGCAATGAACAATTCTACAAAAACAAGTATTTCCACCTAAGAGACCTCTTACATATCAAAATTGTTCACAGGGAACTTAGTATCACAAATTTTTGAAAAAACAATAGGAAGTATTTGAAAACTGTTGCTAAGGAAAGGAGGAAATTAGTTACAGATACAAAATTCTAGTCTTTAGAAACTCTACATTGTATAAGACAAGATAAAGAATATTAATGGTAAATTTGCCTAATCTTAATTTAAAAATGGTTGTTAAATATAGTGAACAATGAGAAAAGAAATCACAAAGAGCCACAGTAAATTATACTGCTCTTTTCAATTTTATACATCAAGACCTGCCAAATGAACTAAAAATGTAAACAAAAAATGGATAGTGAATGAGGTCAAGTATGGCAGAAAACATTAATGCTTTAGGAAATTCTGACAATGTAAGCTCTAATATTTCTGTTTGTACCTAGACAAGCCACAAGAGAAGAATTAACATGTCCAATACTACATGATAAAAAAATTCCAAATTATTATCGATCAAATGGATCTTAGTAATATAGGACAGCATTTATTATTTCAATATAAATTATAGCAAAAATTAAATGACATTTTTAACTTCTCAAATGGAGAAATTGTTTTAGAAAATAACATCCTCAGTTCATGAGGGTATAATAAATGTCTATTTTTATAACTCGGTGATAACAGAATAAACCAATATAAGTTGTCTGGAGTACAATTTCAAAATATTTATCGAAGTTTTCTGTAAAACACAGATGCTTTGATGGACAAATTCTAGATATTTAAGATAAGAAAATTATACTCTGAGTATTTGATTAGAGTAATATTTTTCCATCACTGTAATTAATTGAAAACTATAAGTAATAACAGAATTTATTTAGGCATAGTCCAAAACCAACCTACTAATTAGGAAATACTTCTTTCAATCAAAATTTAATGTATATATATAAAAATTGATATTATATAATTTTGTAAATTAAAGTAAATATTAGAATTAGAAAATACTATAATTGTGGGTTGAATAATATAGCAGACATTTACAATCCAAGATAAATAGAATAATTTTACTAAAAATTTCCTCAAGCAATATTTTGATGTAAAGTAAAATCATGTTTATCAAATGATGTTGTGATTATCCAGAGTCAAATAACATGTGATAGTATGCTTCAGTCTAAATTGTGAGATATATCTACATCTTCAAATATTAAGTATATATAGAGATTCATTAAATTATTCTATTTCCAAAAGATATGATAAGTTTTATTTACTCTGCTTTTCCATATTCTTAATGATGATACATTTAAAATTCGCTGACCAGGAGTATGTATTATTATTGTTTTCTCAAAAACAAGCATATTCCAAATAAGTCATTCTATTTTATTTCTTTGTGTTTGTATTTACCATGTGAGAATAAGAAAAGACAGCTAAAAAGATGAAACTCAAATCTTTGTCTTTTTTCTGTATAATCTTCAAATAGTTTGACATGATTCCCAGGCGTTTGCCAAAGCGGTTCCGAACAGAAAAGTACAACAGTGGGTCAAGTCCTTGAAAGAACAACAGCCTGGCTACCTCAGTGCAGAGCCTGCATGTTCTGATTTCTCTGCAGAAGAAAGGAAAGTTGTGCTTAGATTAGTTTTACATAAAAATAACCCATGGGGACTACAACTGTTAAAAGTACATAAATAAGTCTTGACCCATATACAACCCTTTGAAATACTACGTAGAAAGGAAGACCAATATTCAGGCAGTCTCCAGGAAATACATTTTCCCTTCATGTCTAAGAAAAAGAGTTTTCTACTACAAGATGTCAGTATTCTGCCTAAAATAATTGAGCACAGAGAGTTGAAACTTGTTTTAATAAAATAATAGTTTCATCAACTCTATAAAGGGTCTCAAGATTTTACCTTCTATTCATTGGTGTATCACATTGCTTAAAAATCACTATGAAATTGCTACATTCCCTTTACAAGGAATAAAAATTCTTTACAAAAAATAATTCTGTTGCACAAGCAGGAATTAAAGTGAAGTAAAAGATTTAGCAAATGATAGTGATACTTCATAGAGTCACATGGAAAACTAAAAAAACAAGAAAATGCCTAATGACTACACAGTAATTACCTCTTTCTTCTTTGCTTTTCTTATGTTATATTACAGATACCTGCCATAAAAAGCAGCCTGAAATACTCAGCAAAAAGTTACAGAAAGAAATAATTCATGAGCTTTAAATTATATGCCTTTCAAAATAGTGTGAAGAAATCTACTTCCTGTCTCATGGGAAATGTGATTCACGCCTCTGTCCAGTGTATCCATTTTGTCACCTACACCTAACTGACTGATGCTGTAGTCCAATGCTGGTCTTCATGTGCAGAGAAGTGTGTCAGCACCCACATCACTCAACTAATTTAATGGCATTATGTGTCCATTGCATCATCTGACATCGTTTGATGACAAGGAGAATGTAGTAAAATAAGAATTTTTGAGAGATCACGCTCACAGAATTCTTAGTACGATATATACCATAACTTTCCTACTTTATTCTGTGATATTTTTAATCTCTCATGGTGCTTAGTTTACAAGTTATACTTTATCAGAAATATGATGCATATGGTATGGCACTATCTGTGTTTTCAGGTGTCCACTGGGGTCTTGGAACATAATCATAACACTGAGTATAGGAGGACAGCCATTTCTTCACAAACAGCTCTCCAACAGGAGCTATGAAAAGGAAGAAAGATAACACTGCCACTCCCTGGTGTAGAATAACAGTCAAGGAACTTGCTGAACAAGCCTTATTGTCACCTTCACCTTTTTGCTCACAACTTTTAGATTAAGCTGGAATAACGAACATGATAGCCAGTGCAATCTTAATAACTTTTCTCTCCTTCTGAGTCAAAGTACTCAGCACCCTAAAATTTAAAGAGGAGCATTTCATTTAGCTCACAGGAGTATTTATTATTCTTGTACAGTTTCCATCCCACAATCAGCTTGTTCTACAGCAGGGGGTCATCACAGAGAACAGTTCATGGTGGGAAAAAGCAGCAAAAGCAACAAGAGACCTTAATAGTGTGTTTCTGCCCCTCTTACCTCATCCACGGTACTTAGGGGAAGTACCACTCATCCCCTTAATTGTAGTGCCCTTGATCCTAGCTTTGCACCATGAATCATTGCCAGCCTCAAGCATTCTTGATCCAGCCACCTCTGAAAACTCCCAATGTATGACACAATGAGGCTTTGGGGAACATCTAGACAAAAGCCATAACAAGTTATTAAACATATATATTGCTATGCCTAATATGTGTGTATAATGATAATTCACTTAATCATTATAAGGGATACCAAAACCGTTGTGCTGACTCTTTATTCATATTGGTGTCTCTAAACTATCAGGACTATTTAAGAGCATTGTTTTATTCATTTCTACAGAATGATGTGAATATGATTTATATGCAAACACGGATATAAAAAATATACACAGACCCACATGTATGTGTAAATACACACTATATATATATATATATATATATATATATATATATATATGCTCTCAAACTTACAAGAAACTTTCCAAATTAATGGAAATAAAATCTTACGTCTTTCAATTTGAATCTGTTTTACTCTAAGTTAATTTGCCAGGGACTTAGTTCAGTGGCACTGCACCTGCCTTGCTAGTGCAAGATTATGAATTAGATCCCCAGTACCCTGAAGAAAAGAAGTTTAGTTTACTAGATTATGTATAACTTAGTGATGGTAAAACAAAATTTTATTTTATTATTCAAAATATGAACTCTTTTAAAAATGCCATATGAATTATATAATTTGAACCAAAACAATACATAGCCTATAGTGTTGTCATTATGTGCTTATGGGAAAACATAATATATGTTTAAAATACTTGTATAATTAAAAGTACTAAAGATTAATATAGAATTTAGGGAAAATTTTTACAAAGTATTACCTGTTAATAATTAAGATGAAATGTTATAGCTTGCATATTGAAGGAAAATAAATCTCTGTGCTCTTGTAGAAATCTTGGTGTTTGAGGCAATGGAAATATGTCCTGCAAAAGCAGAGGATACTGGTTCATACTTTCCCTAGAAATATTTTACTTTCACATACAATGAGTGACTCACAGCTCTTTGTTGAAGCTAATTGCTACTTTCAATAGAATTTTCTCTTCCTCTTCAGAAGCTCAAAGGTTGCATTCCAGTCTAAGAGCCTAAATCAGTACATTCTTCTCTTGTAAAGTAATTCCCTGAAAAAAGGTAAAGAGAAAATGACTCATTTCCCTCTTATAAATGAAGAAAATTCTTGTTTTCCTACTGCCTGCCTACAGAGTGAGGCCCCTGTGTAAGTAGGAAGTTTTTCTGTCTTTATACTATCCTGTCATTCATGGTTCCTGAGTGTGAGAAGACAGACACAGACTTGTGTTCAATTCAGACTTGTTCTGGGAGTGTAACCAGTCTCTTTATTGTGTCCCAAGTATATCTGCATGATACTTACTGTGCTCCTCAGATATTTCACAGTTTCAGTTTCTCTCTTACACACACACACACACACACACACACACACACACACACATACACATGTGCCTGCACACATATACACATATATAGATTTTATTTTCAATATTTAATTAAATAGAGTTATTTGTTTGGAAAGGCTATTCATATAAAATGAACTATTTGTAATTTCTAAAGTTTCCCTCAAATTTATTTTTCCCTAATTATAAACTTATGAATTGTGTTCACAATAGTTTTAGGACATGAAAGCCACAAAGATCAAAATTGATAATTGACAGGAAGATTTTACAACAAAGTTAGAGAGACAGCATTACTTACAACTTTTAAAGTTTCATTTACAAGATGTGATCTAATGATTATATCTAACCATTAAAATACATATATTTTGTTATTATTAGAAAGGAAAGCAAATTAGTCATATTATGGTGACATTATAAAATAGCTCAGATTACTTTTTTAGGATATTCTAATATTAAAATATCTATGATTTATTTTATAGGAAATGCAGGCTCAGAAATCCATCAAGAGTGAAGAAGAAATGTTTTAAGTAGAAATATTAAAGTAAAATGCTTGATTTGTAAACAGTCAAAATCAGGCAATAAATCCTTCCCTCTGCAAGATGAGGAGGTTGGTTACCATTCTTTAGTTCTAAGCATTAATGAACCCAAATGCTATAATTCTGATATTTTAAAAACCTGACTGTTGATAAGATCAGACCACTAATTGAGTCATCTAAAAACTCAACGTTAAAAGCCATAACTATCAGTTAATACTTGGAGCACACTTACTTAGCCTAAATTGAAATTCTATTTTTATTTATATTCTAAAACTCAATTCCTAGCTTGTGCATTTCCTATTTCATAGACCCATGATAAATGCAAGTCATAATCACTTCTAAAGGAATCAGTGATCCAGGCTATATTACAAGCTTACTCTATATATCTAGCTATAATGTACAACTTGCAAATTTTAATTTAATAGTCAATGAATTGTGAGTCATTATAACTCTTTTAAGTAATTTTCCATGTTTATACGACTATGAAACTAAATTCTAAAATGAAGAAACCACATTTAATGTATTTTAAGTATGCATTACAAAATAATACTTGGGAACTAAAACTTTTCTTCTTATGACTAAATTGACATATAGTCTACAGTGAACAGATCAAAGTTAACTAGTACTTTAAATTATCCCTAAATTTAATAAATTAACTCTGCTACAAAAATTTTAAAGTGTATTCTTACTTCATTTATAATCTATTCAATCATAAATAATGAGTTTTATGTGGTAACCTCTTGTATGTGGCAATATGCAAAAGATCCACTATGAAGTTCAGAATTGTGAAATAAATTTTCCTAACAGTTTAAGCTTTGAAAAGACTTTCATGTATTATCTTCCTCTTCTCTCTTCCCATTCTATCTTCTCTACATAATGTTTGTTCTTGTCATATGACCTTGTTCATGACAAATGGATTCCATGTTGTCAAATTCCACATTCATTGCAATATCCTTACTTCGGTAGACATCAGTTAAATCAGGAACATTTGACAGAATATTCTCTTCTCAAAACACTTTCTTTTTGGTTTACATGAAACTGCTCTCTCTTCAATTTTGTATTTCAACATTTTAACACTTATTTCTCATTCTTACATGTGTCTTATCTTCTTGGAGTCCTGAGTATGCTCATCATTCTGTCCTGGATTGTTTTCTTTATACTGTCTTTTAAGAACTTACACCCAAGATGCTTGTTTATAAATCTAAAATTGACATCTCTAATTCTAACCTCATATGTGAATTGTAGGTTTATATTTGTGTTTTTCTAAAGCGTATGTACATATTTCATTTCTATCTGTTGGTATTAAGAAAAGAGGCTGAGAGGAGGTGACTAGGATCATATTTGCTGTCATGAATGGACTAGCCACATGATGAAGGGCCATAGAAGGAGCAGACCTGACTTTTCCACAGATGAGAATGAACCAACAAGAGACTTTCTATGAAACTCCTTCCCACACCAGCTAAAATCTGCTGCCATCCTGGTGGTGGACAGCCCAACCTCTAGAGCTATGACTAGAAAATGATTTTCTTTATAAATGACCTAATGCATTTTATAGCAGACCAAATGAAGAAAGAGAAATATCCAAACACTGTGTTATTTAGGTATCCAGATATATCTGGGCAAACTTGTTCATTGCCACTTCTCAGTAATTGGCATTAACCTTGCTTTGTTGCCAGAATAAAATAAATAGCTGTTGAATTTTCCCATTCTCTTCCCTCTTGTGTTTAGGGACCCCACCATCGTATTCTGCAAGTTCTACATCTACAAAATACCTAAAAGTTGTGCTACTTTTCATGGTATCCTGTAGCTCAGGTCATCTACCCTCTCTCACCCAGGCAGATACAATAGCTTCTAAAGGGGTTCCCCCTGCATGACACAATTAAAATAACTGTTAAAAGTCATAGATTGGCTTTGTCAACCCAGTATTTGAGTTTTTCTAATACACTTTTATTTCATTTAAAATCAAAGCTGATTCTCTCACCACTGAAGAAAGTGACTAGGCCAGTCTATTGGAAACATATTTCACAATGTATGTAATCACATTCTCTACACATATAATTGGCAACTGTCTTTTTGTTTCTGTGTTTTTGATTTTCATTTGAAAGTATATCAAACTCACTGATATCTCTAAGCTTTCACTTTCTTCTTCTTCATAAAGTCTCTTCTCTGATTAGACCACAAAGGATTGGTTTATCATTAAATTTTGAGGTCTACAGTGCCTTATCAGTGACCCTCCTTGAATATACAATATCTAAAATATGATACTCATTCCAAGTCTCACTTACTAATGAGTGCTTCCTTTCATCTCCATTACTTGAAACAATTGAGAATTTTTTTTGAATAAGGAAGTAAGTGAAGAGTTGAGGACTTATAAATAAAATTTGGGGAAAATTAAAATTCAGGAATAAAGAAGACTACACCAAAAGTAATTTAAATATATTAGTTTCATTACCAATTAACTTTCTGCTGATTATTTCATTTATGCTTTTCTTTTGTCATTAGACTTCTTTCAGTGTTCAGAGTATTTTGGGGCAATTTGTAAACTTGATATTAAAAGCTGTAGCCCTGTTATAAACAATGAAGAACAGATATGACAGATGATATTACTCAATGTGTGATTATTAAATAATTGAATGCACGGAAAAATAATCTACAGATGGAAATATGTAGTATTCCACTATGAGTTATAATTGACATTTTAATTATACATGGATCAGAATCAATTTCAAATGTTTGCCTAAGTCCATTAATATAACTAGATATTCACATCTTTTACACTTGACCCATTTGGAGCATTTAAAATATTGTCCATATTATTTTAAGTACAACCACTCCCTCCATATGATAGTTATCCCATAGAGTTGAAATGGAGCTGAAAAATTCCCTTCAGTGAATTCATAGCTTTTGCAACAGCATAGTGTGATATGTATCTCTCACATTTGCCAGGATGTTGGTGAATGTTATAGTGTATACAATTGTATACACTGTATAATATTGGCAATGATAAATGATGGATTTACATATCCCCAATAATATATCTTTACGAATGTGTTTTCCTACTTATTAAAAACCAAAATATTTACTTAAAACAGCGTGCACTGTAGTGCTGGCAGCAGCCTCCCTCATCTTGTGTTTATTGCGCCCTTTTCTGTTGTATTTGATATGATCTCCTAATGTTCCAGCATGGACCACAATCCTTTGTGGTATAACCAGAGAAGAGACTGTTTAAGAAGAAGAACGAAGTGAAAGCTTAGAGAATTTTTGAAATTATAGATGAGCACATGGTGGAGAGAAATTGTTCATGAGAATGCATCTTCACTTTGGATGGAACCTCCCTATCCTTGTAAAACTTCCCGTTAATGCTGCCAGTAAGAGGTCATGTTCAGTGACTAACACAGAAATGAAATAAAATGATCAAATTCATGCAAATGGAAAAATCATGAATAGCTATTTCTGATCCATATGACTTTCCCAGGAGCTAAAGCTGTCATCTCAAAGAACAAGAGCAAAGAGAGGAAGTTATATAAAATCTTCTTACTGTCCGCAGAGCGACAGCAAATATTAAAGTAAACACTACATCAGATATGGAGAACATTTTAATTATCTGCAGTGAAGATCATTAACCACATCTTACTTTCTCAAGCTCCACAACTATCATAGTCAGTGTAAAAATGTTTATTTGCAGTGATGAAAGAAAAAAAGAAAAACTGGACCTTACTGTAACAGTGAACTTATGCTAGCTCTGATCAGTTTATATATTTGAAGAATTATTGCTTGTTATATAATGTGAAAGTGAGTAGTGAATCTGAAAATGAGGATGTGAAGCTGAGGAATTTTTGAAATTGTAGATGAGCACATGGCAGGGAGAAATTGTTCATGAGAACACAACTTCACTTGGGATGGAACCTACCTATCCTTGGAATAGATGCCTAATGTGAATTTCATCCATTATGGGGCCAACTTCACGCTAGACTCCCAGTCTTTTAAGAACAGGATAAAAATATTACTTGAGGAAAGGTTGTAAAACTAAATTGGAACCCTTTATGTCCTAGCAAAGTAAGAGTTTCAGAACCTTCCAACGTATCACAGGTTCACAATGCCAGTGGCTTGAAGAAAACATAAGTGGTCATGGCTAACCAAGCTCCTGTCTCAAGACCCCTTGTGAAGTGTGATTCCAAAGTATGGAGTAGTTTAGATAATAACATACCTTTCAAGATATTGCTTTTTAATAATGCTCTCAATGATCTTGGTTTTATTGATGGTCATTATCTCATAATCAAGCTGATCATTATTTCTTTGACTCAAGAAATAGGTCAAGGTCTTAGAACAGCTGTTCATATCTTCTACTTGAAAATAATCCTTGCTCAAAATATTGCTACAGTACAGACAAACCCTAAAAGACATGGATAGAATTTTGGAAGTGTTATATACCTAAAAGTGTTTCAAGAACTCTGTTAGGGCTTAAAATGGTATCATTCAGGAATATATCAATGACAGCTGGAAGGAAAAAACAGAAGACTGACGATGACTTCCATGAATTCTTGAGGTGCATTATTGCTTCCAATCAAATATGATAAGAAAAAAACTACAAAATGTCATGAACATGCTTCTGCAATTAATAAGCACAAGTGGTTACAATAAATATTTCAGTAAGAATTCTGGAGTTAGACCCTGATATCAGAGAAGATGACAACTCCACACATGCTATTTCTCTTGAATACCCTCCAGTGGGATGAGACATTTAGGGGTAGACAGGGACACTGATGATCCTAACCCTATGGAGGTTGACCTTCATATGTGTGTTTCTGCCCTGATTTTTCAAAAATTTTAAAACAAATAACAATAAGACATTATAAAAGTAGAAAGACATCTATAAGATTCTAAAGAGTATTCTGCACAGTTGCACAATATGTAGAAGGTGTTTGTTAAAGAATCAAAAAGGTGAAACTATATAAGGTAAAAGAACTCTGGTAAGATCATTTTAATTTAGTTCTGAAGAAATATTTTTAATAGACAGTCTGGCCCAACAGTAGGGTGTCTATAGGAGGAAGAGTAGAACACTATCATTTCCTGTGCCCTCATCCTTACACACCACTCACTCACTGACACATCAGAGCCACTTCCGAGTCTTCAGGTTCTACTCATGATAAAACCGACATCACTTCTCATACTGTATTTCCTTCTACCTCTTCTATGATTATATTATGTCTATGGACAAGCATACTTACTATATTATTACAACTGCCTACAATATTTGGAATACTAATAATGGAACTAGTTTGTAGTCCACACAGAGCAAGCTATCATATATATCTCCTTGGTCTGAAGGAAGCTGTGCAACTACACTCTGTAATTTTGGATGATGACTCTGTTCTCTAATGACACATTTCTCAGAGTCCATATCTTGTTAAGTGACATAGGGTTACACCCATAAAGCAATGAGTATATTATTTTCCTGGTGGTGAAATTTGCTTGACTATCATGAGATTTTACATTGATATTAGTTTGTTAAAATAATAAAAGAAGTTCAATGATTGAAGAAAGGATGCAATCAAAGAGTGAGTCCATTTGTGACCAAGTTGTCCAGTTTCTAAATGCTATCCAGGGTTACTCAGAAACAGAATGGTTCATTCCTGCTCCTCTCTCTCAAGTGACGATACTGAAGTGAACAGTAAGTTAGAGTCCAGTCATAAGTCAGGGCCTTGTGCTCCAGTCTAAAACTATCTGTGGAAATCGGTGCTACACACAGAATCTTTTAATGCAGTCCACGAAAAGGGGAAGTGAAGAAGATACACATTTGTTTACTTGAGTCTCAAGAACTATTTGATGGAAGAAATTATTCCCAGATTGTCACCTGCAGCTGGATAGCAACAATTTTTAATTCTGGTTGGGAAACACCTAATTTGATAAGGTTCTCTTATTATTTTCTTGGTGAAATTTTATTGTCTCATAAAAATAAAGAAAAGATTCTTAGCTTTTGGGTAAGATGGCAGGAGTAGCTTTTATTTAGCTGAGTCTTCTTTTCCATGTCAGTAGTGATCAGTTCATATATAGAAACACTCTGTTTCACAAACTGAAATAACAATATCTGTTACCAAGTATTACAACATAAAATAAAGAGAAATAATTTCTTGAGGTTAAAGTGTACAAGATAGTAAAGGAAAAATAATACTTATTAATTTTTCATGCAGAAATAGTGGCCACAATTAATTTTACATTCCAAAATAGCTAAAAGGAAGATTTTAATGGTTATCAATACAAAAATAATGACTATGTGAGGTGATAGATATACAAATTGACCTAATCACTGTGCTATATATGCATACATCGAAACATCCCATGGTGCCCAGGAATATGAACAATCTATGTTTATTTATTTATTTTATTTTGAGACAGGGTATTGCTTTGTAGTTCAGGCTGGCCCTGAGCTCAGCCTCAAACTCACATCACAGCAATCCTCCTGCCTCTGCCTCCCGAGTGCTGGGATTACAGGTGTGAGCCACCACACCTGACACTGTGGTATGTGGTACTGGTTGCTGCTGGGGTGAGTCTCCATGCCCAGAATGATATGTGGTTACCAGGGATTGAACCTGGGCCCTTGCACTTGCAAAGCAGGCACCAGAACCACTGAGCTAAATCCCTGGCTCCCCAGTCTATGTTAATTTAAAAGAACCAGACAAAACAACACACAGGGAAGAAAAAAAAAAATGAAAAGAGAAACTGGTCTGTGAGTAAAGAATGCAAGCAGCAACTCGACCTAGAAAACAAATGGATGATATATGTGGAATAAATGTTTAAGAGCCTTATTTCCATAGAATTTAAAATAGAATTAATTGAATTGGCTCCTGCGCAGTTTAAGGGATAACAGTAGATGAAAACAAAACCCAGGAAAATTAAAGAAGGAAAGTTGTCACTAAAGATTGTCATGAAACACATTGGCATTTTGAATTTCCTACTCCATTGCTGAATTACTAATTAATTTAAGGTGTTTGAGAACTTTTCTACAAAAGGGAGGACAGCAAACATGTTACACTTGTGAGCAGGTGGTCCGTACAGCACCAAGAAAGAAGGCACCGATGATATGAAAGTAAGAAACCGTGGCTGAGGGCCAAGTAAACTTTATCAGAACAGACAGCAAACCAATTTGGCTGGTGGACAGTGGTTTTTCTGGCCACTGCATCAGAACATAGCGACTACAATTATGACTTTTTCCCGATTTTTTTGTATGCTGAAATTATTATATGATTAATTGATGTTTAATAACCCTGAACCAAATTGGGGCTGGTGAAATTCAACAGAAAAGTTTTTCTGTGAAAGAAAAGTGAGTTAGAATACACAGTAAGTAAGACTGTGCTTAAAAACAATCCGTTCTTGGGCCGGGGAGTTAGCTCAGTGGTTCCGACGCCTGTCTTGCAAGCACAAGGGCCAGGGTTCGATTCCCCGGTAACCACATACTATACTGGGCATGGAGACTCACGCCCAGCAGCAACCAGTACCACATACCACAGTGCCTGGTGGTGGCTCACGCCTGTAATCCCAGCACTCGGGAGGCAAAGACAGGAGAATTGCTGTGATGTGAGTTGGAGGCTGAGCTGAGGGCCAGCCTGAACCACAAAGCGAGAGCCTGTCTAAAAAAAAAAAAAAAAAAAAAAAAAAATCCGTTCTTACTGATAGTTTGGATATTTACATTGACAAAATCAGTAGCAGGTGTATAATCCATTGACAGCATATTTTAATGTACTTTGGCTAAGACTTTATTCTAAGTAAATAATCTACAGAAATTGGCAGTCCAAACCTTTGGTACATACTGATTAATATCCATCAGTAAACATGCCACAGCATGAATTACAGCATTTATACCGTGTGACTTCTCCAAATGCTTATTTGTTTGTTTTTCATGGTAGCAGGACCTTGCACTTGTAAGGGAGGTGATGGAACCGCTAAGCTAAATTCCAAGCACCCCAATCGCTATTTTTCTTCCCTACATTTATCTTCTTTCATTTCTTTCCAAGAAAACAACCACAACCATAATATTAACAAAAATAGGAAATTAACATCTTAATTGTCTGCCAGTAACATTGGCATTGAAATTGTCTTTCAATTATGTTCCATGTGTCATCAACTCTACAGAGCCCTGAGGACTTTGTAGTATCCTAATAATGTTCTGCCCTCATGTGTTCTAATGTTGTACTAAATTTTATCCTAGTGCTTTTCTATCTAGGCTTACTTTACTTGCCAATTTTTTTTTTTTTTTTGAAACAAGGTCTCGCTTTGTAGTTCAGGCTGGCCCTGAGCACACTATGTAGTCCACCAGCCTGGAACTCACAGAAATCCTCCTGCTTCTGCCTCCTGATTACTGGGATGACAGGCACAAGCCATCATGCCTGGCATTGTGGTATGTGGTACTGATTACTGGTGGGCATGAGTCTGCATACCCGGCGTTGTTGTATATGGTTACCAGGCATCAAAGTGGGGACCTTGCACTTGCAAGGCAGGCACTGGAATCACTGAGCTAAATCCATGACCCTTGTCTATTTATTTTTAATGTCGCCAGTACAATTTAAAAATCCATCAAGAAGGTTTTTGTGACTCTTACAAATGGTGCTTTTAATTGGCAGGTGGATGATTGACATTAAGGGAGAATTCTCAACCACCTGGAAGTAGTTATGTTTTGTTTTGTTTTGTTTTTTTCCTGTCTCCTACAAAATTCCTAGATAAGTTATTTGTTTGGGATAACATACATAGTGCTTACTTAAGTTGGTTAGAAATGGCTTGAATTCCCTTAGATGTTTAATAAAGGGTTTTCAGTGTAGCAAAACTAAAAACACTGATATACTCTATCTCTATGGAGTAGATAACCTTTATGCTGACAGATAATTTTAGGTTTCAGAAATTCATCTATTGTCCTTTATAGGAAACACCACCATTTAAGCTATTGGAAGTCTCTCAAATTTCTGTTAGTGTTTCAGTAGAAACTTCCAACTTTTTAAAATTCATTTGGAAAAGTCAACAGAAAAGCACACTGATTATTGAATTGAGAGCCAGTTTTCACAAATTTCTCATAGGTCTTCAGAGCATTAAAGGGAGAAATACCATAAAACTAAATTGGGGTTCACTTGGAGAAGGAACCTTGGAGTATTCGAGGTGTCTGGGGGAGAAGGAGAGATTTTGCAATACCATCAGGAGCTGTTATTTCACATATTTTATGAAAGGCAGAGATGAATTCTAAAGGCATCTCTCAAAAAGCAAGTATATCACTATTGTTTAGAAGCACCAGCTCTTCCTTTGTTACATGCAAAGAGACATTTACTTTATTCTTTCTATTCTGTTAGAGTACAGATGTCTAAAATGTTTCCATTTTAATATTAGTTATTCATATGTTTTTTTTACCAAATTCTTAAACTCAAGAAGTTACAAATTTAAAACTTAAGAAACTCTGTGTCTCTATCCTATTGTTTTAAATTTTACAAGACTAACTAGCAGCTAAAGGATAAACGAATGTTAGCTTATGAAGTATTAATAGAAACTGTGAGACATAATTGAATGACAATGGAAATGACATTAATATCTGATAAGGTTTGAGCATGTTTATTACTGTTACATTATTTATCATAGATGACAATGTTTTGGTGACCATCTGTTCAACAGCCAAAGTGCTGCATGCCGTCATGACCTGAATATATTATAAAATGCAAAAAGTGAATATAGATCTCATGTTCCAATCATATATTTACATTAGAAAATATGAAACAAGCTCTCCTCTCAGGAAGTGTAAACTATATATAAAAGGTGTGGAAGTTGTCCTCAGTGGGAAGGATTTCAACCTCGTTTTACTTCTAGATTTCCATGCCACTGGGTGTGAAATCTGTGATATGGAGTTTGCTGTCTGGAAAGTCCAGAACAGGGAGAGAGTGTGAAATGACGAAGGAGAGCCCTGTTTCTGAAAGATTTTGAAAATAAAGGACTAGAATCATAATTCAAAGAAAGATTGCTATCTCAAAAATCATCTGACTAGATGTTGCAGGCCATAAAAAAATCTAGATTAATGTGACCCTAAGGATTAATTACTCTAATGATTGTTTATTTGAACCTGTCCATGAACATCACTACTGATTTACAATCTATAACAGTCTGTAAACATTCAGGAATGTATTAAACTAACAAAAAGACATCAAATATTATTTGGCTTCAAATTTTCATAAAAAGAGATTTTTTAAAATTAAAAAGCTAAAATACATGTTATACTAGTTATTTGCTCAGAACAAATATTCAAATGTTGACTGGCTATCGTGCACAATTACACTCCCCAGAGACCTACACTGACATGGGCAAAACAAATAGGTCACAGATAGGTGCATATCGTATCTTTTCTCTGGTATGAAAAAATGAAGATGTAAATGAGTCCTAGCATTGTATGTTATATATTGTGAAATAGAAAATGCTCAATGTAAAATAAGGTGAAAGGGGACAATGTTGAGATTGTAACAAAAAAGTAAGGAAACAAATTTTATGTATATGGGGGGGTGGTAGGGTGGGTAGGCTATGGGAAAAAATGAGAATTAAGTTGTGTCTTATACTGGTACAAATCCCCATTATGGAGTGCAATCGTGATGTGTATATTTAATGTACCAATAAAGATTTAAAAAAAACCAATATACTCACATAACATATATGTCCTTCTACCTCACTGGTGCAAGTTGCACTGCAAACTCAGGACTGTTTGAAAGCTGGAGCCTGAAAATCATTAAAGTACACTGGAATAGTCTCAGTTCTCTTTGCATAACTTAAAGTCTTATTTTTCATGGCTGAAATATAACTTTATTCAAATTAAAACTCAAATTTCTTTCTTTCAGGACCACCTACTACAAGTTGAATGTATCTTCTATGTAAAACATTATCAAACCTTGGAATATATAAATAGTCCCTTTTGCATTTTGTCCTCTGATTTGTGTTTGTCAGTTCCCTAAGGAATTTCTGATCTTTCATCAACATGGCTATATTACATGAGCACATGCTACTCCTATTTAAATGTCTCTCCTCAAATGTAAGACCTACAACAGCATAAATTTAATAAGAAAAATATCTACAACCCACTTACATATCAGTCAGTGTACATACACCAAAAATCCACTATTTTTCAATTCTGATAAAAATTCAATTTAAGGAAAATATTTATGGGATAAGCCAGAAGGTATGCAGCACACACATTTGCTAGGTAAACTTTAAAATCTATTTTTGGATTAAATCACTTAACTGTGAAATTCCAATGGGGATATCTTGACTGCCTTTTACTTTCACTTCCACAAAATCAGACTTAAAAACAGACATTTAAAAAAGAGTTTTTAGAAATTTGCCACTCTTATTCTTATTTGTAGTTTAAATATTTTTTCTTTATATTACCCACATCCATTTAGCAAAATGTAGCCCTCTACAAATTGAGTGCAAGGATGTTAGAGCCACGTTGTGAACTCAGTTCTTAGAAGAGATTAATACATTCGACTTGTTTTATGTGCATAACTATCTTTATTCGCTTTGTTTCCTTGATATTTTTTCTTTAAAATAATCTAAAGCACTGCTATTAATATTTAAAGAATAAATGGAATAATAAATATGTATTGTTTAGAGAATGCACATTATTGTATAAAGTTATATGCTCTGGTATTGCAACCTTAGGAGACTTAAGTACTAGTAATATTTGTTCTTATAAAAGGTAGAAATTATATATATCTACATTTCATTAATCCTCCTAAATGACCACTGTGATGGTATATCTTCAGTAAATAAGTATAGCGTGCTTATGCCAAAGAGGTCGTTTTCTCAAAGGTTACAATCTAGCAGGGACAGGAAGAGGAGTGACCCTGAGAGTCCTAGTGACAAGCCAATGGGAAATGTGCAAAAGGAATTCTGATATTTGAAATCTGGGGGTAAAGTTTGTAAAACTCCAAAAGAGTGATGACTGTCACAGGTTTGAGGAATAAGTCAGAGTCAGTTACACAAGTAAGGACTAACCTACTACCAGTACAGAAAGTATTGTCCCGGCCAAGGAGTTGCATAAAAGCAAGACAGGTTTCTTGATAGGAAAACTACAAAAAGGATGATAGGCTGAATATGCTGCAATCTGGCTACTGGAGAAAAGCAACTTCCTTTTCCTTTCTGATGAATTGCTTGTTGAGCTGTCTATCACTCATTACAGTCACAGCCTCCCTTGTGATGACTTAAATGACAGGGATTCACTTTTCTTATTATTCTGGGGTTTACCAGATACTCATGTCACTTCGCATGGCTCACTCATGCCACATTATTCATCTGAGGCCCTAATTGGACTCAGTCTGTCTAGGAGTTCATTTCCACCCAGCTGCTGGGTGCTGCTTGATGCTTGTATATGCTGAGTTTCTCCTGTGGACTCTCACATCTAGAATGCCAGACTGGCTCCCTATGGGATAATGGTTTTAAGATTGTAAGCGAACAACAGTAGAGCCTACAAGACCAAAAGACATGGGTGGGCAACTTTCACAGAGACTCTGTTGCATATTCTCTCAACCAGAACATATCACAGGCCTAACCAGATTGAGCAGAGAGAAGATGGAGAATATGGACACTTGCCAGATTAGCTTTGCCCCTTAAGGACACAAACCCAGCAAACATACCTTGTAGGAGACAAGTACATACAAGAAAGATCACCACTTCCTCACAGAGGGAGCCTGCTATTCAGTAACCTGTGGAATTCTGAGGTCTCATGAACTACAACTAAACAAGTTCAGGCTTAAACCTTAGGAAACTATTGTTTGGCAAACAGAATATATCAATCTGAGAATATCCACCAGAACAAAAGGACATTGCATCTATGGGTTTTCACATTCACATCTCCACTACAGAAACCTGTATGTTTCCTAAAATGTCAAATGACTTCCCAAAGAAAATCCCTAGCTAACTTTTAATTTACTTCTATAAGAGACATACTGCATCTAAAATAATGGTAGCACATCAAGTTACAGCAAACTCTCGAGTATTATGAGTGAATTCTATGGGACAAACATTGGTCCACTAGAAAAGATCTCTGCTCAGATGAGTGAGTAGTCTGTACAATTTTTTTTCCTTTACAAACAACATTTCACATTACTTGGAACAGCAGAAAGGTGAAATACTGTTAGTACAATTGAGAAAAATGACGCCAAGTACTAGCAAGATTCCCTCGTTGAGTTTAATATTTATAGAACATCTTATAGTCAGATGGCTATTACTTTTTCAGGTCACTTACACCTGAAAATGACGGAAAATAAACACTGACCTTTTCTGGGTTTGAACATAAAAATTAAAAGCTTCCTTATTTCCAATTCTTGGCTTTTTGGATCATCTCCAGGGAAACTCTGTCTCCCTGCAGATTGAATGGGTTAACCCGTTGCCCTCAAGACAATTTGTCTCTACACAACTCTACTCATTCATCCTCAAAGGCACCTTTCCTTTCACACCCTTAGAAGCAAGGAATTTTTTTTATACAGAAAGAGAATTAATCATGTATTTGTCATACTGCACACAAACTAAGTCATTTGATACAATCGAGCAGACTGTTAGCTGGGAGTCAGTTCACTCCAGTAGAGTTTTACAACATAATATGAGTCATATGCTTCTGAGGAGACAGACAAGATTGATGGCAGGGTAAAATATTTTAATTTTCAATTTGCACAAAACAGCGCTCAACTGCAAAAACACATTTTAAAATAATTCTGTTCTGTAAGAAGGTTATGTGATACTGAGACAACATTTGTTATCTTTCTGTCGGAAGCTTTAATGCATTTTCTTGGGTCCAATTCTGAATTAGGCAAGGTCAGGTAGATGGAAACACTGATGAGTTTCAATTTATTGTAAATTGTTAAGCATTACTGCAGTCTTAGCTTAGATTCTCAGCAGTTTAAATTATTTTGTATTTTATATCAACTTTTATCAAGAAAATGACCTTTTATCCCTTCTTCTTCTACAGTCTAGGATACTAACTACACTGAAATTTAAGTAAGCAAATTTAGCCTCTTAAAACTCCCCCCTTGAGGCGCCAGTGAAATAATTTGAAAGAGAATCCAGTGAACTATACTTCTCTTTAAATGGTCTAAAGAGAAATGAAAACATGGATTTCAGCCAGGATAAGAAAAAGAGTATAAGGAAAATACATTAATTTTAGAAACTATAGAGGAATAAGTACCAGCAATTAGAAAGTAAAATATTAGAGTAATTTAGAATACATATTTTAAAATAAGAAAGTCTTTAAATATGTCTGCACATGCTTAGCCTCTTGTGGACACAATTAGATAATAAATTTTGCATACTTTGTTCACTTTTACTTCCTAGAAAAAAATTTGTATGTCAAATAAATATTTTTTCAGAATTAATGTGTTGAGTTGTTTATATATAAATGCAGTTTTCAAAATAGTTTCAACTTTAAGTATTTATCATTGCAGAACTATCCCAAAGAGTGTTTTTATTTGGAACTTATTAAAAATATGTTGCCCCATCACATAGTCTGAAAAGTATATCAACTACAAATAAGAATATTTTCCAATGTATTTACACATTCACCAATAAAATTGGTTAATTAGTCATTTATTATTACCTTGTGCTGCAAAGTTTTCAGGCATTGCCAATGTTCCCATTAATGTACCCAGTAGAATAGTGATCAAGATATCATCCTATATACATTTATTGGTTATGTTCCTTTAGGATTTTTGTTTTGTTTTATTTTTGTGTGTTTTAAAATAAAATCTAAAGTGAATATGCTAGCTTTCTTTTCCATGACATTTTGAGATATGTAGCCCACATTTTAATACAGTGTACCTAGCAATACATATATATCTTCATTTTAAAATATGGGCATATATTTTCATAGAAATAACACAGTCGTGGCCCTGTCTTACTATTCTATTTTATCATGATACACAAGATTATTTTTTTCCACTACTTATAGTAAAAAATGTTTTTACCTTCATGAATGTTTTTCTGTCAAGTTTTCCCCAATGTATTATCATTTTTGTCTACTTGGCAGGTAGATAATTTAGTCCTACTCCATTTCTCAAGGAGGTAACATAAGTCTTTCACCTCACCTGTACAGGTTTTCTGGCTTCTAACACTGGCCTTTGGGCTTCCCAGGTGCAGACCCTTGATATGGACTTTCAGGAGACATTACTGTGAGCTCCATCCAAGTCACTGCCTAGACTCATGGAAGACATTGCCTTGAACTTTAGCTCGACTTGTTAGGGACACTACTGTGGGATCCAGGGCTTTGGGTGAATTCTTTCAGTCTTTTGGGCATCTCTGCATTTGAGTTTTTGCATCAATATTATAAAGTAATGATATAAATTATGTGTTCTGTATTAAAACTATTTTACAAAACTTGACCACAACACCCTCACGATTACCTGTTTGAAAGCATTTAATTAATTAATAAAAGAACACAGGTTCCTATTTTATTCAACTTTTTGTAGTCCCTTACTATTATTATTTATTTTGCCACTTCCATTATTTGTGGAGATCTTTCAAGTTGTTTTTTTTTTTTTTTAACCACATTTTAGTTTATCTTTGAGGACTCTGTTACTTTTTGGTACAATGCATAAATTGAAGCTCCTTTTATACCCTCTGACACAGCTTGTCATTACCAGTTTCTCCAAAGAACTCTTCTGGTTAGCTTGCAATGATACTTACAAACAACACACAGACTCTTTATAAGCATTGTGTATTCCTGCCACTTCTGGGATTTCTGTGGCTCTCACAAGACCCAGCTGAAAACATTCTCCTTTTCCCCTCGTTTCCTTGTGTCTCTTGCTATATATCCAAAATGAGAACTTCAAAGATATCTCTAACTCAAATTTAGCATCAGCAAAATCAGTCTAGTTTTTTTTGCCTCCTTCACTCTATATCTCCTTTCACAAAGAGAAAAGTGGTTCCCATCATGCTTAATAGACACATTTACTTATTTGACAAATCCATCCTGCCAGGGATCAGTGCAGTTCCTGCCATGTAGACGCTTTTGCCCTCTGCTTGATGTGCTTCACTCAGCACCTTCCTGGCCTCACAGTCATGTACCTCCTCCTGTTTCCACCCCACTGACAACACCCCCTCCCTTCTGCACTCTTGACTCTCACTTGAGGTGATTTGCTAACCTCAACCATGGCAAGATCCTCTCCTTGACTCATCACAGCTAATACCTTGTAATGTGTGCTGTCCATGGAGGAAGTACTGAAGGCCACATACCAGTTGGCAGAGAAATACATAGTGGATGAGACTTTAAAATTAAAATGGAGGAAAGAGAGTCATTGCCTTTGCAAGAAAATTCTTGGGAAAAATGTTTTTTATCATAATTTCTGTTCATAAATTCTACTGCATAAAGAAAAAAAGTATCATCTAGGTGGAAGCATGGGTTGCCTCTGCTAAAACTTTCCACAAAACATGGCAAATTGCCCAATGTGCTAATTATTTATTTAACTCTTCCATTCTAGAGCAGTTTATGACAACAGCAATGACAAAAAAGACTACAAATATAGGCCCTGTTAGCTTCAGTGTCTGTGCTTGGTAATTAGCCAACCTGATATACAAAATAGATAATAGTTGATGATAATTGATGACATAATACAATATGCTTTGGAGAAGCCTGTGTTAAGGAACATTGACATACATTTCACTTTACAGAAATACTCAAGGTATGCAACTCAGAGACAGTTCAATTTTCTTCTTTGTTTATGTTGTTTACTATGGTTGTAGTGATAAAGACTTTCCTCAATATTCAGCTTCATCTGTGTCAACAACTGACTCCCCTGTCTGTGTGAAAATCTACTTCTACATAGGAAGAAACCATTTGACCCAATTTGTTAGTATTTTGTGCCATGTAAAGATTTATAGTCCAGTGTGAGCCATTGACCCAACACCCCTGATAAGGTCTAGATCAGACAGAACATATTATGCTGTCATAACAGCCTCACAAAATGTAGTAAGCAACACTGGTTCTAATTTTCAATTTAATTTACAATGTAAACATGGAAGAACTTTTCAGGAAAGTGGGAAAAATGTATTTACTGAACTGATAATTCTTCAGTAATTGCTATTTTATGTCATCAACTGTGAGGATGCTGTATGAGAACTGGAAATATTCTTGCTAGTTAATCATAAGGTGACTGTAAAAACTGAATATGGAACTTAGAAGATGCAATTACTAAATTATATTAAGTATACATAGTTGGAAGATAAGAGTCGTCAGAAAAATAGTTTTGCATCATCTATTCCATTTCATTGCCTTTAGT
This sequence comes from Petromus typicus, assembly GCA_004026965.1. Taxonomy (NCBI): domain Eukaryota; kingdom Metazoa; phylum Chordata; class Mammalia; order Rodentia; family Petromuridae; genus Petromus; species Petromus typicus. The sequence goes on from PVIR01011701.1 coordinate 28,158, forward strand.
ACATGGAAAAAATGCAACATTTTATTCCATATAGAAAGATGTTTTTTAAACCTTGACTTCCTCATGTAAAATTCTATTCTGGAAACTTAGACACAAATTTTATTTATTATTCAGTGAAAGGAATTTATGACTATAGACAGACATTTGTACATGGGATAGTTAAGAAGTAAATCACAATAATTTTTTCCATTATAGTTAAATGATATATCTTTATAGTGAGAACCACATCAGCATTAGACTAAAACATTTTTGGGTTCTAAATTTCATCTTTGAAACTTACAGCTGTGTGTCTTTAGACAAGTCAGTTATCAGCCTTTCCCTTCCCTCTAAAGGAACTAATGCCAATTTTGACTAAATTAAGTTAGGATGGAGTTTCAGGAAGTGAGGTGTATAGATGACATACAGTACAGCTTGGCCTGCTACTTCACTCATAGTCATAAATGTGCCATCTAGGAAGTTGTTAGGATTCAATCAGCTTTGTAATCAGCATCATGTGTTAGCACAAAATCAATCACAGCTTTATTTGTCACTTTCTTCCTGAAGATATTTCTTCTTAGTATCCTATTAAATCAAGAGTGGTCATGTAACCAAGTTTGGCCAATAACCTCAAAGAAAAGGTAAGAGTTCTGGAAAACACTACTTCCAAAGGAACAGATTTAAATGCCAGTTGCTTTTTCTTGTCATTTCCCTGCCCTCCTCCTCCATTCATTGAGCCCTTTATGTTATTTGAGGAAGATCGGTGGAGATTTTCTCAAGTGACTGAATCTAGAGGGTGTGACACTGGGATTACATGTATGATGGAGTAAAGAGTGTGAGAATTCTAAATTAGCTCCGAGTGGTTTGTCACAGGTCTGGGAAGGATGAAGGGTGTTCCAGCTTGGGTGTGAGTGTTACTTGCCCTAAAGATGCATGGCCTGGATGGATTACAAAGGACAGGAAGAGGGTCTCCTCTTGAGCTTGCTGTTTCTTCCCTGGTTTGTTGTCTTGCTGCCTTCTGCTTGCCAAAAGCTGTTTTTCTTCTGTGACACCCCTGGAAATAGCTACTGTGAACCAAATCTTCTACACTTTGTGAGCTACAATACATCTTTCCCCTTTTAACTTTAGGTGTCAGGTATTTTCTTGCAGGTTTGTGGTTTGTCCGGATATCTCCCCAAAGTTTCATTTGGTCAGAGGCGGCTCAATCTGTAATGTGTGATGCTGAGATTAAGGATGTGTGATCACTAAACCTCTACATGTGAGGGAGAGGTTTAGTTCCTCCCTGATGTGATAAAAGGGGCAGAAAACTGTGGAAAGGTCCTTGACTGACTTTAGTACCCTGTGTGTGCCATGTTATTTCTCCTTTGTGATGCCTATTTGTCATCTCACTTTTGGAGCTTGTGAGTTACACACTGAAATCTCCTTGAGCTGTAAGCCAAATAAACCTCATCCCCTCTAACTTTGGGTGTTGAGTATTTTGTCTGAACAATGACAGTAAAACTAACACACTCACAAACAAAAAAATAACTGAGACACTACCTTTCCTTTGGCTCTTTCTTTGTATTTTGTCATGTAAGAGCTATTTAAGCTTGTGTGTCTGATTTATTTACTTAATATTATGGTCTCAATGTGTATCCATTTCCCTACAAATGACTTCAGTTTATTCTCCGCTTGGGTTGATCTCAGTATATTTATACAGAATTCACTTCCTGGGCTGCTCCGTAGGCTGCAGATCTGTCTTTCATCCCAGAAGCCTGGCTTGACTGACTCTGCTCATTTCAAAGGAAATTGTCTGTTGTCCTATCTCTTAGTGTGAATTCAAATGATGAAGGCCACACAGTGTCATCTCAGATTTCACGTGGTATTCTAAGAGGATATCTTGCCCTCTCACCAGAAGAGAAGAAGTTTGTCAGTTACTTTCTTTTTTCCCTAATGGAAATTCACAGTTTCAGCAAATCACAATTTTACCCTAAAATTTTCAGAGAATCTCATGAGTAGGGATTCTTATTTCTCTATTCATTTTCCTATGAGTTCACCCCATATCCTTTAGCAAAGAAAACTATCACTTTTTAATTCCCAAGAACAGTGTTCTTAAGCTGTTATCAATAGGCAGGATCCTTCATGTGAAGAAAAGAGTAAAAAGAAATTTCTCTGGTGAAAAGGAAGCTTGATTGTCAGTATTGTTATACAAATGATAACTAAAATATCCTGTGAGTGGACTTCCTAGGTTGAAAAAGTACTGGTTTTAAGATATAACAGTTTTGTTTAAGCAAATAATTTCTTGAATATAATCATGCAGGTGTAAGAATAAATGATGAGAAGTGTGTTGGATTTGGAAAGGCAGAAACATCATTAAAACAATGAGACACTGAATCAAGATGTGTTTGTACAAAGGGCCTTGTTATTGAGAAGGCTATGTTATTTATTCACAGCTGGTTTCTTCGGTCGCACATCTGTCTTTATAAGTGCTGACCTGTTGGAGTGACTGTTCCAGTTCTACAAAGCACTTTACAATGGCCTTTCCTCAGATTATCATTGGATAGCTTGATTCTGAATGATAAACCTAAAATGAGAATTTCAACTTCCATTTTTTTCCCCTTAAGATTACTAAATTGGATGTGCTGAAATTGAGTAGGAAATCAACATATATATACAGATATAGAAGGAAATTATTTTATTTTCATGGACGTTCCAGGATAATAACCTTCTAAAAAGATACCAGGCAGGATTGGACAACTCTAGATTCTTTCAGAAAAGTCTTGTTAGGCTCAATAAATACTAGTAGTATCTCTGAGACAATTCTGAGGTTTAAGTTTCTGAATTTTAAAAAGAGTTAAAGTTCACCCTACCTCCCTCAAAATATGCTAAGGAACTCAAAGAGTGAATAGGCTTTTTAGAAAGTGCTCAGACTATTTTTCTTTATAGAGAACAACTTAACACACACAAAAAAAGCCCCACAGAAAGCTTCTAATAGTTCATTAAGTGCTTTGAATAAACATCAGCTTTTATAAGTGAAAAACCTTGCTTGCTTTAAAACAGGCAAGGAGAGCAGCTAAAACCAAACACCCACATTCAAAGCCATATTGTTGGGGGACAGTGACAATCCTCTTTGGCAATTGTACAAGTGGAGAATAAAGGAGATGGCTACTGTGAAAGTTTTACTTCCTTTAAATGCAAGGAGAAAAAACCTGTATCATTCAAGGCTCTATCGGACTAACCCAGAATATCATCTCTTTCATTTCAAGCCGACAACACGGATTACAAAATGAGTAACGCTCCAGCCTTTTGAAATGTTTCTTACTGATGTGACCTTGCTCACAAAATACAAAGCCGCATCTTTACAATAATTCGAGGACCATCTTTGTTCCTCTTTGTTTATTTCTATGTGTCTCTAAATGCTGCCAGCGCAGCTAATGGCACCCGCGAGAGGAAGGGGATGTCGGAGTTTATACTTCAATATTCTAACTCTGGATCAGCAGGATCGGTACTCCCTAGTACGGGAGACATGTTTGTCCCGCCAGACACTTGTGTCTCAAGCTGTAAACCTGATTCTGTGTCTTCCCTGGAAGTGATAAGAACAACCTAGAACTGGAGTCTTTCCGTGGAAAGGTGAGAAGTTAATAATACGGCACCACCGTAGGAAACAAGTTCACAGACGTTGGGCATGTTTACAGGTCCTGAGTGAAACATGAAATGATCCAGGAGTACAGTTTTCTACATCTGTGTCTAGTGAATAGCAGTTCAGGAACAAGATCTTGGCAGAGTAGGAGAAAAAAAAAAAAAAAGGATGCAGGAAACTAGGCGGATATATTAAGCATTCAGGTGTAGCTTACTTTAGGTCCGTGGACAAACACAGAAAGATGTCTTAATGTGATGGTAATTTAAAAAAAAAAAGAAAGAAAGAAAGAAAAAAAAAAAGAAAACAAAGCTTATGTATATAGGGGTTGGGGATTGTAGGGTAGGTGGGGAAATGGGAAAAAAATGAGAATATAGTCATGTTATATACTGGTGCAAACTCTCAATATTGAATGCAATGATGATTTGTGTATATATCATGTACTAATAAAAATTTGAATGAAAAAAGAATCAATTAAAGAAAAAAAAAAAAAGCCACAAGCAACAGGAAGGTACAGATTCTGATCTAATAGGCTGACACATTCCTCGGAAGTTTGACTTCGGTTGCTTTGAGCTCGTTGAGTGTGTGTGGTGTATATCCGGAGACAGTGGCGAGGGTGACTGAATCTGCTTCTGGCTTGAGAAAATTAAACTCGCGTGGAAGATAGATGCCAAGACAACGTGAAAATTTCAGTGGGCACCTCGGCATGAAAGATAAATTTGTCAGAATTTCCTGTCTTAGAACATCCTCTTCAGCCCACGCGGCAGGCATCTCCTTACAGGCAGCCTCTGTCTGCTGGCACAGCGGGCGTGCAGCGATATTTTGACACGCGGTGCTGCTGTCCCTCGGACATTTGCTGGCATTTGGTCAGATGCCTTCTTCTAGAAATCACCATGAATATCTCATCGACCGCATTGACTAATCAATAAAATCATGACAGTTATATTCCCTGATGAATATTCATATTTGCAGGGAAAAAATAATCCATTGAGGAGAACTTAAAAGCAAAACTTAAGCAGAAAATACATGAAAATGAAATAAAATGGGGAGTTTTACTAGTTTCACAAGGAAAGTCTAATGGTCAGTGAAAATATACCAGAATATTATTTAGTAGAGGACTCAAACTCAGAATAAATCAAACAAGGAGTGTTGTATCCAAATTTGGCAAAGATGGCGTCTGCCCAGCTTTTTCCCAGGGCAGCTATTATTTTACACTTAATGACAATTAGTTTGTAGAACTCTTTTGATTCTGTGGATTGTACTCTACAAAAGTACAATTTATGATTCAATCTGTTTTCAGCATAACCAAGTTCCTAAAGTATTCCTGGGCTAATTAGCCGATCCATAATTGTTAACAGCTATAAATATCAGAAGGCTTTTTTCTTGATTTCTGATTTTTTTGTTGACAATCAGTCCTTACTGGGAAGTCCAATTCCTATAATGAAGGTTGGAAATATTCACTAGATTTCAACTTTTCATGCCCTGATCTGGAGTTAAAGTTCTTGTGTGCAGTAAGAAAGCAATGGCTAAGAGATTTTGGCTCTGAATAATTTGCCGTGGTGATATTTAAAAATTTTGCACGTTTTTGAGAGACAAAATAAAAAGCTATCTCTATGCAGAATCCTTTTAAAGATTTGACCAAATGACTCCTTTCTCTGTTCTCAGTATTATAGTAATGTACTGGTCAATAGGCTACTTTCTCCTGGAGAAAATAGGAGAAGAATTAAGGAGGCATAATCTGACTGTACCATGTAGCTTACTTCCTATTTCCTTATTCTGATCCATAGCTTATAAAACAATCATATATACTTTATTTTTACCATATTATTTGATCTTGGTGTCAAAGATAAGAGAGTTTTAGCTGCTCTCCTTGCCTGTCTTAAAGCAAGCAAGGTTTTTCACTTATAAAAGCTGATGTTTATTCAAAGTACTTAATGAACTATTAGGAGCTTTCTATGGGGCTTTTTTTTTTTTTTTTTTGTGCATGTTAAGTTGTTCTCTATAAAGAAAAATACGTACTTTCTAAAAAGCCTATTCACTGTTTGGGTTCCTTAGCATATTCTGAGGGAGGAAGGGTGAACTTTAACTCTTTTTAAACTGTAGTTTCCCAAACAAATATACTATAAATGAATATACAGGCCCACATGGTGAGCATTAATTATGAATAAAACTTGTCATCTCTATAATTGTTATATGCATAATTTTTGTAAGTACAGTGTATTTATTTATACTTTGCTTTACATAGTAAAAAGTAATATTGAAGTCTTTTTTTTAAATTTCTCTCTCTCTCTCTCTCTTTTTTAGTTTTTTTTTTTTTTTAAGTTTTTTGAAATAGAGTCTCAATTTGTAGTTCAGGCTAGTCCTGAACTCAGCCTCAAACTCAGCAATCCTCCTGCCTCTGCCTCCCAAGAGCTAGGATTACAAGCATAAGCCATCACACCCAGCTCTGTGGTGTATGGTACCAATTGCAGGTGGGCTTGAGTCACCACGCCTGGCACTGTGGTATGTGGGATCTTGTGCTTGCAAGGCAGGCACTGAAACCACTAAACTAAATACCCAGCCCTGAAAAGTAATTTCTTGTGAAAATATTCTACTCTGTACATAAGAAGCTGAATATACTTATCTTCTGTGTTTCCACATGTTAACTCTTAGACAGAGTCACCCTCCTTTATCTTATTATTCTTGAAAGTCAGAGCTCAGTTTTATTTAAGAAAAATGTCAGATACTTAAGGGAAATAGATATAGAGAAATCAAAGTCCCCATTGTACATTAAGAAGCAGGATAATTTCACTTTCTCTCTATATTTATCATTTTTCTCTGTATGTCATCAAACTACTCATCATTCGTCCATATGTTATCGAGCATATTAAGTGAAAATATAATAAAAAGTAACCATGGACTGAAAAGTAAAACAATCCTTGAAATATTCAGTGATTTATGAGAATAATAGCTTTTCTTTTTTAAAAAAAATTCTATCTTCACTTTCACCAACTAGAAAACTTTAAAAAATAATTTGTAACTTGCTTTTTAAAAGTTTCATTTCCACTTATTATAGAGTAGTTCTAAAACATTTTAAAGTTTTATTCTACAAAGATTTTAAAAGAAAAATGCCCTTGGCCCATAATTATGTTTCATTTCATAACCTGTTAGGTCCTATATCTCAATGTACTTAAAGACCTGAAAGAATAATTTGCATGTTTTGATGGGGAAAAAAAAAACATAGGATGGAATTTTAATATCCTTTTGAATTTGATTAAAATAGCGGTGAAAACTTGAATCAGTGTATTAAATGTCTGTTACTCTCACCTCTTCTCAATATATGGGGTTGTAAAGCTTTACCTAGGAAAATAATTACCATGTCAGACAGCCATAGAATTGAAAATGACATCTCTACCTGCTTGTACACCCCTTTCCTTTCTGAGGAGCAGCGTTGCTCTGGTGTTTTCATTGGCTTTAAAATTTAACTCAGCCTTCTCATGTCTAAGATAATTTTTTTAAATCCTTCTCACTTGTTTCTTCTAAATTTTCATTCTAATATTTCAGCATTAATAGGTTAAAATGTTTACTCCTCACCATGTTAGCAATCACTTTTCTCATAATCTGCAATGACCTACATTGTCCTGTATCATTTAAATAACTAAAACATGAAATATACTGCAAAACCTACTAGCCTATTTATTATATTTTCAATACAAATCCAACATTTCTTCTTTTCTCAGATAGATAATGCCATGTAAGAACACAATAGATTATTCCAGATGAGTCATTTTACATCACAGAACTTTGGAACAATTACAAATACTATCTTGTAGAGTTCTGAGCAGTGCAACATTTTGCTTCCTTATGGCACAACTATTAACAACCATGTCTGGAATTCGCTTTAGATTTTTCAGGTCTGGCCAACTTCCATTATCATGTTAAGGTCATATATGAGAGGCTGAGCAAGTTGGTTAATGCCTGTAATTCTAGTAGGCTGGGGGACTGAGAAAGGAATATCAGAAATTTGAGCCCAGATAGTGGCTTAGCAAGACTCTAATTCAAATTCTTAAACTTTTTTTTAAAATCCTGGGTTGTAACTCAGTGTGAAGAACTTGGCTTCAGCCTCCAAAGAGAGAGAGAGAGAGAGAGAGAGAAGAAAGGAAGAAAGGTGGGAGGGAGGGAGAGGGAGAAGAAAGAGAGAAATATTATGAAGAAACCATATGTAAACAAAAATTATCTTCCATCAAAATACATACACAAAGCCAGATATATATATATATATATATACATATATGATAGCTGAAGAAAAATATCAACATGACTGTTTTAAGTATCCATTTATAATTTTTTAAATAGGAAGAATAAATAAAAATATAAGTGAAATAGGCTAGCTCCTTATCGAAAATCCAATTCCTTATTTTTAAAAACTGTCTCTGCATCATTTTCAACTGGCAATTCCTGAGATAGCCATTACTCATCTGGTTATTTTCTGATTACCCACATTTTCCTACCAAAACTGTTTCAGATTAAAAGTTATCTAGAGAAGAAATTTTGTATGGTTCTTTATGATGTACGTGTTTGCTGGCAGTGAACATACTGCATATCTGCCAAAAATAAAGATTCTAATTAAATATGGTACAACTTGTGAGTGAATGCACACTCACTGACAAGCTAATAAAAAAGAATCAGAATCATAGATTCACAAACAACGATGTTAGATTAAATATTGTCTATAGCTATTACAGAATACAGTGGTTTAACATTTTTTAAATCAAAAGAAAAACACAAGGCATGGTTAATAGTACATAAAAATATTAGAATGACTCTTATCATAAAAGTTACTCTACTAATTAACGAATCACTGAAAGAGTTGACTAGGTGAGTGAGAGGATAGAGTTGTCTTTTGCACAGTGTTTTAAATGGGTAAAGTATTATAAATGGGTGTATGCAGAAGACTACAAACCCCTCAATTCATACTCACCTGGCAGTTTTGGTAATAGTCTGGCTGGCTATTTTTTCTAGTTAGTTAGTAAGTGATGATAGAGTATTTCTGGATTTAAATAGTAGAACAACCAGTGCTTTGGGCAGTATAAGAATTTTTTATTTATTTATATTTTTGTACCTAGGATCAAACTCAGGACCTTAAGCTTGCAGGGTAAGCAGGGTGCCACTGGGATACATCCCTGACCCAAGAGTTTTTTACACAAAATAATCCTAATATCAATGGAAACACAAAACAAAGTACAAATTCACAGCTTCAAAGTCTATTAAGACAAAAGTATTGATCCTGGGAAACATTTTTGCTTACTCTTAATTCTCTTAAAATTAAACAGCAAATTCATTGAGAGTCTAATCAAAATTCTTCAAGATTTATTTTTTTCTGGAAAAAAAAGCCAACTTCAATAAAAAAGTATAATGATTTAGTGTACATTAGAAACATTTAAAAGACAAAATGTAGAAGCTGGAGGAAATTATCATATGACACTGAAAGGCTAAGTCGATAAAAAGATGGAAAGGATAAATAAATGATTTATATTCAGGAAATGAAACAGAACAGAATGCATAGAATGTACTTATATTTGAACAGAAACTGAATAATGACAGACGGGACATTGGAGGATAATGAGGGAAGAACCAGGTCTTCAGGAAAGGTGAGAAGATGGTTAGTGTCAACTCAGAGAAAGCAGAAAAGTCTAAAATCAGATCCACATGTCACATCACAAAACATAAATGCCAAACAGATGAAAGGCCAAGTTTGAAGGTGAAATTTAAACATTTAGTGTATATAAAAATACAATTTTTAAATGAAGCTAGAAATGTGTTTTTTCATTCAGGAAACGTGTAAGCATGCAGATCATGAAAATCAAATAACATTTTTGTAAAGAAAACCAAGACAAGCCAAAGCTACAGTAAGCCAATAAAATATTAGTATTGTGACAAGTAAAACCTAAAAATCAAAGCTGGAAAAGACAGTGAAGACACAAATTTGGAAACTATCACAAAATTAGATGTTCACTGTTATTGGAATGATGCAAAATTGCATTGAAGAATCATTGTGCTGCTTTTCAATGGACATAAAACAAAATCTTTAAATGCCAAGTATTTTCCAGCACTAATTGTAAGAAATGTTTCCTTAATCATATTAGGAAGCATTTGTGTATAATCTTTTAGAGTTGAACGTGTGCCTGATGTAATACTAAACATTAAGGAGATTTTGTCCATATATTAGAGAATTTAGGCGTGGCAATCTATGTAACTTGCTTTTTAAAACAACAACAACAAAAAAGAAACAATTTAAAATGAGCATACAAAGGAGAAAATATACTTTTGTATAAAAATGAGAAGTTTAATTTTTGTTATGGTGAAGTAGCTTTCTGAAATACTATGTCTTTCATTTCACATTCATCTATTGAATTTTTAAATTGATATAAAACTGAATTTTTATCCTATACAACATATTTAGAAGTACATATGTGTCACAGGATGGTTTAATCTGATTTATATCTTGATTAGCTCATCTAGATATTATCATTGTGAGACCATGTGTCCTCTTAACCATTTTAAAATAACAAACTATTGTATAAATATTGCAATCATACCACATGATAGCCCTGGGGTGCCTAGTTTCCCTAGGTCACTGTAAGAGAGTTTGTACACTTTGACTAAACTCTCCTTACCTTTCTCTTTCAATGCTCCAGTCAGTGGTTACTATAATTCTACTTTCCACTTCTATGAAATTATGTTTGTTATATTCTGTACATGGAGGAGTTCAATAAATTTAAATGGAAATTATCAAATTCATTTGATCTTTACATCAATTAACATTTTATGGTTCTAGCATATTATAAAAAATCTCAAAGTGTTTTAAAATAAACTATCTCCCAAGTAGGTAGAATAAAGATATTCCAAAAGAATAATTTAATGTTTTATACACTGAGATAATTTGACTTAAAACATACAATAATAAAGAATTAACAGCAGGTGGAGACTTTATAGAAATAAAAGCTTTTATACATGAATTTTAATTGGTAAATCATACTTAAATACATTTTGAGATACAATGTGAAGTTTTGCTATATATATGTATGAAAATTAATATATTCATCATATATATTAATTTTCATGTTATACATATGCATGAAAGTGAATATACCCATCATATATACATATTAATTGTCATGCTATATATGCATGCAAATTAATATATCCATCACACCACTTACTGTTTTTGAGATGAGACATCTTTGTTATTTCAAAATATGCAACTTTTATATTCTTATCAACAATCTGGTCCTGGATCCTCAGTATTTTATGTAAGAGTGGTGTCACTCTTATTCATCTTTACTATCTGTTAATTTAATTTGCTTTGAAACAAAGCCTTTACATGTATGATTATGATTAATATACTATCATTCATAAATTTTAAGTAAATATCAGATGTACTTATTCTATTAACACATACATAATTTCAGCTTTTATTTAAATCCTAGGATGATAACATTCATTTATGAGATTTCTTTAGACATTCATATTTGCAGTTCAAGTAAAAAGAAGGTAGCTATTCTACACTTCAATACTCAAAAGCTAAGAAGCACTTGTTCTGTCCTCATCCATTATATATTTAGAAACCCTAAATGAATGGAGCATTGATTCTGAACTAGTATACTTAGACACCCAGCTATTTTATCACTTGGGAAGCCACCGAGGACTGAAGAGAGAAAGTGGCACCTTGTAAAATAGATAGAACTAGTAATTTATATTTAAAATTCTTGCTTCACATTCAACTGTTATTTTTCTGCTCACTGAAACCCTCTATATGTAAGACTAATACAAGTGAAGATAGATTCACTTAAGGTAATGCTGATTCATAAACACTTCAGTGAGCCAAAAGTACAATTTAAAAGCAAGAGACATTGAGCTGTGAATGGAGAAAATTGTATTCACAAAATACTTGCCAAGGAGGTGAGATGCTCAACTGATTCCCACTGCTTGAGACATTTACTCTGAAGTAGCTCATATTTCTAAAAATTGGGTCAAGTTTGTTATTACATTAATGCACTTTTGTGATTAATTTTACTAATGAAGAATATTCATTTTCACAAAGCATGTGTAAGAAGTATTTCATTTCTGAAAAGAAGATGTTTGCAAGGTCAGTGGAGTTATTATCCAATACAGAAAAAATACATTGCACTTTTTAAAAGAAAACTTTACTACTACTCAGTGCTGAAAATAAAGAAGCATTTTCAGGATCGAGCAATTATTCAAAGAAGCAGCACAATGAAGAGGAAAACCAGATTACCTAGGTGCAGGTATTTCAGTCACAGATTTAAAAAATTTTACCAGAAATGTTTTTCAAGCAATGACAAACTTGCTCTGCTATACTATTACCAATCACATCGAAAAATATACCAAGCTACATTAGAATTCATTTTATTTCAATCTGATTGTCTAGGAAACAATGGAATTATCTAGAATTTCCCCAGTGCTGGCTTTATTATTTAGTTTAAATTATAACTGTGTTCTGCTTTTTAAAAATTTAATGCTGTTCCGTACTTGAAATACAATGCTAGCATATTTGTTGAAAATTGAACTAGATGCTTCTCAAGATGTCATTGAAGATTTGAAGTCATCTGATTAAAATGTACTATTGAATCCTCTTAATCCTGAGTTTGGGATACACTGTTGACGTCCACCACTGTGGAACATATTGCTCCAGTAGATAGTAAGGGAATTATTAGCTATGAAGAATCTAAAAGAATCAATGTTCTTTTTCTTACAGAGACTGAAAGTTGATTTCAAAGATTCACGTTTGTTTTGTTTTTGTGTTCAATAATGATTAAGCATATATACTTTGCTCTAACAAAAAATCGGAGTGGAAGGAGCTTATTTCTTTAAATACAAAAGTACAAATATTTATTTATCACTACTTTAAAAGTTATTTGAAGAGCCACATACTCCTTCCATCCCAACACTGGGAGAGGCTAAGACAGGAGGATCAGCGTGAGTTTGAGGCCAGCCGGGACTACATGATAGCTCAAAGCCAGACTGGTCTGCAAAATGAAACGCTATCTTAATCAATAAAATAAATATGCAAATTAAGAATTATCTGAAAAAGTTGAAAGATTTAAGCTTCTTTAGTATATTGTAATAATGTAAACAAACAAAAAAAAGTAGGTCAATAAAACTGATAGAAGGGCGCAGATTACAACAGCCAGTGCAACACCTTTTGCGGATTTCTGAAGCCGGCGCTTGCTCACCCTCAGCCCCTGCTCAGCACCTGAGGTTTACTTAGATCAGCGGGGGTCACTGGCAGCGATTTCCTACTCTGTCTGACTCTGCAAAGACTCCATGTGCACCTGGCAGGTGTCATAGATGACCCTGTTTCCTTCAGCTTTGGAAATAATCATTGCTTATTTTTGCATACAAATCTCTGCCTGCATTGAATATTTCCACTGGCTTCACTTTCCATGTTCAAACTGACAAACACAAGCAGTTCCCTTCATTTCACTAGCAGGGAAAGAAGCTTTCTAAAGGCAGCTGATATTTGAGCTGAGATTGGAAGATATTCTTCAGATACCTGAGGGGAGGGCAGACCCTGTGACCAAGGTGCTGGGAGCTGAAGGGAGGACGGGAGGGAAACAGTTGGGTCCACAGGGAGTGTCATCCTTCTCCTCCCCCTTGGGATATCTCAGAAGATGCATCTGACAAAGATTTGGGACTAAGATGCTTAGGAACAAGCTCAAAACTTGAGCAAGCGAAGACCATGTCTTTCAGAGGGTCCTCAACTCTTCAGAGATGGCTGCATGCTGCTCGCACACCAAGCGCTCTGTAGGGACAGTCCTCTCTCTTGTGAGGGCTGTATGACAGGTAGAGGCTTCATAATTGACAATGTGTGGGCCACAATTATCATGCACAGGTTTTTAAACAAGAGCCAGAGGCCTCGGTTTTCTATTAGCAAAGAACATGTTCAGCCTTCTCCGGTATGTGGTTTTGATACAAGGGTCATTTCTTGCCTCCTGGTGGCGCCCTCATACCAGGAGTCCCTCAGAATGCAGTACAGTGGGGAGGGAAACTCTGGGAGACCAGCGGCCATCACAGTAATCATGATAATCTAGAAATGATGGACTGTGACATAAACTGGCTTACCTGGAATGAATAGCACACTAAGAAAGTTTATGGAAATATACACAACATGCGCACACACACACACACACACATATATATATGGCATATATATATACAGTATATATGGTATATATATGGTATATATATGATAGATGATGTATATGTAAAGATATGTGTAATTATACATATGTATATAATAATATAAAAATTATAAATATAAATAATATGAATATAACAATATGAATATAACAATATATATATGAATATAATAATATGTAATTATATATATATGTTGTGTGTATGTATGTGTATGTATATATATATATATATATAGTGAACATTTCCATGGCTATTAGTTTTATGAATTCACTGCTATATTTAATTCAGTTAACACCAAATTAAATATAATAAAAATTTGTTCATCTAACTGGCTTAATATGTGCTCTAATTATCAAAGAAAGTAATGTAAGGATAAATAATAAAAATAATCACTGAAAAGTTCTTTCATGTCCTTAGTATTACCTTGATAACAATAATGACATATTAATTCTACATAAATACATCTCAGAGCAATCTGTTTATTTTAAATGTCTGATCAATTGATCAAAGTTACCTAAGCATAGGCAATTCACATTTCAGGGAGTACAAGTTGTGGTCAATCATCTCTAAAATATCAGTTTCTGCTCAGGCCTAGATACGACTTCTGACTTCAGAAGGAAAATTAAAATAATATTATTTTTCCCAGTTAGCTATTTGCAACAAGACTGACCTCAGCTGAAAACTCTCATAAACAACATATCATTGTCTTCTCTCACAGATATAAAATGTGCTCTGTTAAAAAGCAGAATATTTTAGCTTGATATTTGTTTGTAGCTTCCCTTCCAACATGAATTTTACTGCATAGCTTAGGAAGCATTTTAGAGTTTCTCCTATGCTCAAAGAACTCTCTGTGGTATTACAGTATACAAAAGATGAATGGTTTGAGCTGTTAGATTCTACATTGACAGATCTTATCTTTTTTCCTTTGAGTTTATGTGGAAACTATGAAAAATGTCACATATAAAACATAAGTTGCTGAGTAATAATAGTCTGTGTTTAATTATGCCACAGAGAAACAGTGGCATAATTTTGGCAATTGTTTGAAGACTATAAGATTTCCCTCTCACCACACCTTCTTACTGTGAATGTTTGATGGCTTTGGGAAGAGTAGAATCTATAACCTTGTGTTGATATAGGAAAAGAGTGAACATTTCATTTCAAAAAAGTAAAAGTATTGATCAATTTCTTCATTATTAAATCAAAACAGTTTAAAGTAAATGCTAACAACAAAATTTGTTGTTACTGAATGCTAATTCCAAGGAAACATTCTGAGTGAGTAATTTTGTACCAAGTTTAAATATTTTTCATTATTCTTTCCATAAAATATAATATGTTAAATTTAAAATAATTACTGAAACTGTGTAACATACAATGTCACCTAAATATAAATATTCTGAATGTTATAAACATGGGTGCACATAGGCCAATGTGATATGTATCTTTTAATTCTTTCAGATATATACCTAGCAAAGCAATGGCCAAGCCAAATGGGACCTCCAATTCTAGATTTTTTTTTCTTTTTTTAGGATTTTTGAGACAGAGTCTCGCTTGGTAGTTCAGGCTGGCTCTGAACTCAGCCTCCAACTCACATCACAGCAATCCTCCTGCCTCTGCCTCTCAAGTGCTGGGATTACAGGCGAGAGCCACCACACCTGACACTGTGGTATGTGGTACTGGTTGCTGCTGGGGTGAGTCTCTACACCCAAAGGAAAGAGGGTGTAGGGGTAAATGATGGGAAAAAGAATGTGATAGTAATAAAAAAATGAAACAAATCTTATGTATATAGGGGTGGGAGGGTTTGCCGGGTGGGTGGGGGAAAGGAAAAAATGGGAAACAATTCATGTCATATTCTGGTACAAACTCTCAGTGTTGAATGCGATGATGATGTATATTCATAATGTACCAATAAAGATTTGAATTAAAAAAGCATTCTGAATGTTATGTATTTTCATAAAATCCTGCATAAATGTGTTGCTTTATTATAATAAAATAAAAATACGTTTTATAAATAGGTGATAGTTTACAAACTGGAAGCTACACATTCAATTCAAACTGTGTGTTGGAATTGCGTTAAAACTGATTTTGCAATAAGAATTCTTGACATTTCTACTGAGAGGTACAGAACCTTCACAGATAACCTTATTTGATTCTCTCCTACATCGTGAAGTACATAGGCCAGGAAATAGCCTCATAGAGGTTAAGTGGCTTGTCCAAGGTCCAAGTATTAAGAAGCAGCAATAAATTCAGAAATTAGATCTTTTGTATAAGGTCATTGCTTTTCCCACACTAATACTTTAATGGAACTGACATGTACATATCTAAAAACACTAGATTCATACTGTAATATAACATAATTTCCCCATAAATCAGAATTCTTCCCATTGATGAGCAGGATGAGATCTATAGTGTGTACAAAACTGTAAAAACTGGAAAATAGATAACAGTTATTTAAGAATAAATACTTGAATATTTAAATAACATTTCCTCCATTTAATACACACACACACACACACACACACACACACACACATATATATATATATATATATATATATATATATATGTATGTATGTATACGTACACACACATTACCTTTAAATTTTAAAGTTAAATGTATTGAACCTGGCTACATAAATGTTTAAATTCTTTGGAAGATAAAAGCTTGCTATTAAGAACAGAATATAAATGCAAATCACAATATCCTCTGTGAAGTCACAGTGCCTCTAAGTCGTGAAGGACATTTTATCTTTGCTCACATGTAATCCAAAAGTTCTGGAGAGTTCTGGAAAGGAATGAGTTCACATCAGCCAGACTCACTGTAACGGCTCTTGTACAATTCCTATGCACTACCTGACTCCTGGCTCCTATGTATCTACTCTGTCCTTCATTTTTATGAAAAAAATTTTAACTGTCTTTATCTGTTTAAAGAATATCTTTAAAACAAAGACAGTCACCTCAAGGAACATCTTTATTTATCCACTCTTAATGTACAGTTGACCAAGGATCTCTCTCTCTCTCTTTCTCTCTCTCCTTCTCTCTCTGTGTGTATGTGTGTTTGAATTAAAATAAAAGGTAGAAACCCAAACATTAATTTTAAAAAAATCTATTATATTGGAATGGTAGTTTTATTTTTATTTATTTATTTTTTTGCTTGCCTAAAGCGAAATGAAAAAGGCAATGGAAAAGACGGTGATATATTGTTCAGTATAAATAAAATAATTTTGTAAAAATATAGACTGTTCAGCATGAGTACTAAAAAGGAATTTTAGGGAATGGAATATTGGTAGTTGGCAGAATAGTGTGTTGGAATAACAGTATTTGTCTTTCTATATTTACTGCCTTCTTTAATAAGCTTTCATTATTTAGGAGGGCTGAATAACAGGTCGTGCAATTCATAAAAGCCATTCATAAGAGAAAGGCTCAAAGCAGAACATAATGATAGACTTTCAGCAAACAGGGACAGCTTAAAGCCGTCGAATGAAAACCGAAAGCTAAATCCGCAGTGCATTCACGTAAGAGCAGATAAATCTTCAGCCCTTAAACGTCCCACTCTTGCGCTTTGAAAACCCTAAACTATTAGGAAATACATGTTGGTACTGGCAGGCACTCATTATCATCAAAATAATAGCCTCACGAAGACCTATGTTTGCTAGTCTCCTGCGTTAACAAATCAAGAGGGCGATTAGCATCCCCAGCGGCTTTCCCTTTTTCGTTACTTAACAATAACAGAAAATTCTAGACTGTTATGTGGGTTTAAAATATTTAATTTATAGGAATGTATATCAACACTTATTTGGAGTTCAAACATTGTAGATTTAGGAGTCGATATTTTAAATTAAATATTTGGAAAATAATGACATTTGGGCTCTTTCAAAACAAAGCTCTCTAAGTTTATTAATGCTATGCATTGTGAAGTTCTAAATTTCCTTGCCAACATGTCTAGTTTCTTATATTTACATTCTGCTTTATTTTAGCAATAAGAAGTATTAGAAAGAATATTTAAGGAAGAATAAATATATGTTTTGCTGTTTCATTTTAAAGATTTGCTTCTTTTATTATTTTCCTCCAACTTGATTTCCTTCCCTTCACCTGCAAAAATTGTGAGCTAGAATATCGCTCATGAAAGGGTCAATTTACTTGTAGATTAAGCACGGACTGATAGAATGTAATTTATGAACTATTTTAATAGGTGAGACAAGACTGAGAAAGTAGAATATTTTCTCATGCTCATTTTGTAAATATTGCTTTCTTTGTTTGGAAAAAACAAAAAACTACACCATTCCAAAAAGAAGTGGAAAATGTACCTTTTAAAAATAAGACATGTTATTCCTAAAATATATTCTCTAAACTCTTATGCCACTGTGTGTGTGTGTGTGTGTGTGTGAGAGAGAGAGAGAGAGAGAGAGAGAGAGAGAGAGAGAGAGAGAGAGCACTAATTCTGTTAGACCAAAATTGAATTTCACAAATCTTTATTGGAGCTTATATTCAAAGACCTTACACCTAAGACATGGAGTTGTTCTTATCTTCCAGAAATCTCATTA
>PVIR01011702.1:0-46125 GCA_004026965.1 Petromus typicus
CCCTTGCTGCTTGCCACGTTGAAGAGACTCAGATTTCAAGGAAAGGGGCACGCCAGCAAGGAAGTGAATTCTGCCAATAACCACACAGTTGGGGAGCAGATCTTTCTTCGGCTGTGGTGGGCACCTCAGTGCAGTCTTGAGAGGCGGAGCATCCATCAGGCTGTGCCTGGCTTCTCACCTGGCAGAAACCGTGAGATAATTGACGAGTATTACGAAGAGCCACCGGGCTTCTGTGATTTGTTTCACAATTGTAAATAGCCCTATACTACCTGTATTAGCCTGTTTTCTGTGGCCATAGCAGAATCCCAGAAGCTGGGGACTTTATAAGAAAAGCTAGCTTGGTTAGCTCTGTCCCAGACACATGGTCTCGTTTCTGCTTGGACTTGGTGAAGGCTGTCTTGGCCGCCTTGTGTGAACATGTGTGACAGGGAGAGGGCTCCTGGCAAGACGGGCAGCTGGAGAGACTCACTCTTTTGAACAACTCCCTCCCTTGGGAAGTAACAGGGTCCTGTGAGCACTAACTTAGTCCCCTCCAAGGCCGGCACCCCAGCGTCTCACCCTCGCCCATCAGGATCCACCTCCTCTATTCCTGCCACCTCACCCCCACCCTGAGGGCCAAGCTCACAGCACGTGGCCCCTGGGCACCGACCTCCTAACCCAGTGTCAGGGACAGTTTGAATGTGAATGCTGAGAAGTTTGTCTTTTTTATTAGGAATATTTGAAGCCAGCGGCTTATAATTGAGATCTGAATTACTGTCAAGATAGTTTTCTCTTTTCCCCTCTGGGAATGGCAGCTCCTTTGGGCGACATAAGGTGACAAGTTGTCCATGGCAAATGATCCCTCCTTAACTCGGTCCTTGGAAGGTAAAATGACAAAACACTCCTAGGGAAGGGCCGACCTAAACCGCAGAACGTCTAGCTCCGCTCTGAATTTCAGAGGAACTAGAGTGTGCTCCCTTGTGTCTGTCTGATTGACAAAAGGGAGACAACCCATTGGCGTTGGTCCACAATACACAAGTTCTGAGCCCTGGGCTTGGTCTGTTCTCGTGCTCTTGGCCACACCTGAGGCTGGCACTGCCACTGACTCCCCTTTGCAGGGTGCGGGTCGGGGTGCCTGAGGTTCAGGGGCTGTCGCTCCTCCTCTTGCCCCGGCACTGTTGGGGATCGCAGCTCCCGATGACTACTGGCCTGGGTCTCTTGTCACCTGAGCCCGCGGAATCTTCCGGAGTGGTTCTTGGTTCTTCACCTGGGGTGTCTGTCATGGTCCTTTAGATTTCTCAAAGTGCCTGAGTCAGATCTGTTGAGAGGAGAAACCCAGGAAAATGGATTTTGAAAAATCTCCCAAGTTAAGTCAAATTACTATCCTTAGCCCCCCATGATGCTCGGTGAGAGACCTGGCCGGGGAATCCCAGGGCATGTGCCAAGGCCGGGAACACATGGGTGGGGGCCTCTCGTTAGCTGCGGTGTTCAGGAGAAAACAGGATGCTGTGCAGCCTCCTCAAAGCTATTGTATGAGAAGGACATGTGACAGTGGGTGGTGGCAGCCTGGTAGCTGCTCTGAGACAGGTTGAGGTCAGCCTGGGGACTTCTGCCAGCTCGGGAGGCTGTGCTCTGGGCAGGGCTCCTTCCCTTCCCCTTAGGCCCACCTTGGTGGTAGGTGGGAGAGACCCCCAGCGGGAGCTTGAAGGGGCCAGAGATTGGGTAAGTGTCCCCCCGGGTTCAAGTGTCCCTGGCCTGGCTGGGGGATGGGTGGGCCTTCTGAGAGGCAGGACTGATGGGAGGAAGTGGTTCTGACTGATCCATCGCAGCCCAGAGCCCCGAGGACTGTAGGTCTCTGTGGGACTCTTCAGAGCCTCTGAATAGAGAAGCAAAGCAGAGCTTCTCTCTTTGCAAGTGTATTACCTCGGATGTTTTATTCTAGTGCTGCAAAGCTGCCTAGTGCAGATGGCGAGCAGAACAGTGTTATTTCCCCTCTTTAACTCCAACTTCACAGACACTGGGCCAAAGTCACACTCATTCATGCTGCTGCCTTAAGTGCTGTTGACCCAACTGTCAGAATCTCACAGTTATAATTGAAAGCTCTTTCTGGGGTTTAAGAAAATACTAAGAAATATAAATCCACACCTGTAATTCTGTGAGCTCTATACATCTGTAGGGGAGGAAAGGAAAGTTTGAGCTTACTAGCAGATTCGGGTTTCTTGGTCTGACTCCTGACTGGTCATCTACGTTCTCTAACTGCTTCTGAGGGCTGGAACTACCAATGAGGCAGGAAGACGGTCTTCACCACGTGGGGAGCACATTTCCCATCAGAGCACTCATGCTCTTCGGGTGTGGGGGGGCCTTTATCTCCAGTGGCCCAACAAGAAACATGGACAGCAACCTGCCTCAGTTCCTCACTTACTCAATAGTAGCGATGTAAATTCTTCATTTGCAGAAAGTGTCCCCTCCGTAGAGTACAGAAGTGAGAGAGAAGGTCAGACTTCTCTATGTCTTTATCTGAAGTGATGTTGTTGCTGGAAAACTTTGATCAGTATCTCAGGACTCAAACGTGATGATAAACACAGCAGGCTGTGGACTATGAGAAGACGCAGGCTGCTAGCTGCCTGTCGAGGCTAATATAACAGCCCGCGTCACTTTCTCAGCCACACCAGAGGAGCATAAATATTAGCAGATTTCTTCTATCTTCCGTGGTGGCAAAGAGCTAATTGGGAAAACTTACCGCTATCTGGGGTGGAGGGTATGGAGCCGTCCCTCTCCCACTGGGCATCCGGCAGTGCTTTCCCGCTGTGCTCTGGGCCCACGTCATCTGCCAACAGGAGAAGAGGGCGCGGATGGCAGCGGCAGCCATGGCCGTGTCTGGGGAACCCTGGAGGCCTTCAGCTGCCCTGGAAGCTGCCCCTCACATGACAGCCCCTGCCACTGGCTTGTGTCTGCAGGGGGGACCGTTGTACCTCGTAGCACTTGGATGTAAAACATGGTTCTATACGATCATAAAATTGGTTTAGATGCAATTATCCCAAGACTAGTTAATGGACATTTATTATTTAACAGTATCTGTTAAGGTCATTTGCAGCCAGGAAAGAAAAGCTAACTTCTCTCTCCTTTTTCTGCTCCACTAAGAAACACGTTCATTACTAAAAAATACCCACGAACCACTTTGTCTTATTTGTTAATTAGATGTTTACTTCCTGATAAAGCGGCTACAGTATTTGGTCATGGAAATGGGCTGCAAAGAATCTTTGAAAGAGAAATACTGTAGCCTCATTATCACTTGCTTCTGAAAGGCTACCAGCTGCTTTTCAGAGGTGCTGTTAGGCTTTCTCCCCATGTGAATCGTCTTCTGAACTCTCATCCTGGAGGCTATTACCCTGTTCAGGCAGATTGCTTTCTCCACTCACCGGCGACCTCCAAGAGTCTGCACCAGTCGCTGCCTCCATCCCGCCCACAGGGGACCTGCGTGCTTGTTTCAGCGTCTCTGCACTGTGGCGTGGGAGCCCGGGTCGGCAGCCGGACTCCGCTTTAAGTCAGCACAGCTGAGCCCCCGACAGAGTCCCAGGAGCGTCTTCAGCAGGCGCCAGGCAGCTCTCCTTCCCTCTAAGGTTTCTTGGGTGGGCAGAGGGCCGTGGCGCCCACAGAATTATGCTTCAGATGTGTGGAGCCGCGAGTGCTCTTGGTTTCTTTGGGCTACTTTGGTGGCCAGTCTTTGTCTTCCCACGGTAAAGCTACACTAGTCCCTCTGCCTGCGTCTGCAGCCGTGTGACACACAATTGCAGGTGTCTCCAGCAAAGGCCGCCAGAGCAGAGACACGCCTCCAAGGATGCTCACCCTCATCCCACCCAGAAGAAGCAGGGAGGAGTGACCTGAGGTCTGACTGTGCAGCACAGAGCCTGGCTCTGGCTTGGAGAAGTTCATCAACCCCTCTTGACCACACCGACAATGGTGCAACAGAGAACGCGTGCAGCAGAAGAAGCATTTGGGCGGCCTGGGGAGCAGGTCCCCGAGGCTCCCGGGAGGAGGTGGCCCTCACTCATCTTAAAGGCAGAGCTGGAATCAATGGTGGAAGATAGCTCAGAAAACCTCATCCTGCAAAGTCACATGTGTGACCTTGGACCAAAACCTCACTCCTTCGCTAGTGAGGGGCAGGGCCAGTGCTTATGGGCCTCCATGAGCTAAGACCTTGCAGTTCACTGCCCTGCTGGGAGACTTGGGGGACCCACTCCCCGGGCATAGCCCCCCAGCAGCCCCAGGGCACCCAGGACATTTTTACTTGTGATGTGGCCAGTGAGAACAGTTCTCTCTGAGGTCTCCTGCCCTGAAAACCATCAGTTTGTAGCTCAGCAACTTGAACTTTTTGGGCCAATTTCTGCTGTGAGAAATCAGGACCTGGGAGACAACCTTGGAGGAGGAAATGTGAGGCCTCCGAGGCTCCGTGGGTGGATGTCCAGGGCTGCTGCCCGTCCGCCCTCTTGCATCTGGCCACACCCATGAGGAGGGTGGCCCAGGACACGCATGCCCCGGCACTCCTCACAGGTGAGGCATGGCCCTGTGCCGTGCTGCTGGGGACGGAGCCCCTCCTGTCTGACTCACTGCCCCTGAAAGCAGGCTGGCACTGCAGCTGGCATTCACCACGCCCAACTTGCCTCCTCCCTTTGGAGCCTATTTTATTCCACCCAAACTACACTCTGTTTTCCATTGTGCCAGGACCTGGAGGAGACAAAGTCCTGGTGAAAGAATGTGATCGCGATTGCTGTGCACCATGGTTGCCCTTGTGTAGTCCTGGGAGTGATTCCATGCAGCTCTGCTGCCAAGGAGGGAGGGGCAGGAGCGAGCTGGAGGAGCAGGCTCAGGTGCCACACGGCAGAGGCCGGAGGGGGGCTCCCTGGGGAAGACCGTTGGTACCGTGGTCCACTCTCACCTGTGGCGCCACATCCATGACCCCCGTGAGCACCAAGCCCACAGGCAGTGCCATGCACCTGTATAGACTCTTTTCTCCACATGGAGAGATCTGGTATAAAGTTCAGTTTTGATGTTGATGCTGCAGACATCAACAAGTAAAAAATGAGGTGTGGTAAAAAATTAGGGTGAATGCTTTATTACAGTAAAAAGGACGGTGCCACTAATCTCCCTCAAAATACTTGCTCTTGCTTCAAACACACTGCACCATCTCACTGCTTCTGAAGCAGCTCCAAAGTCCTCCTTTAGTGTCTTTGTGACACTCAAGCAACCCAAAGTAACAGTGAAAGCTACTGCCAAGCACCATCCAACAGAGAAGGAGGCTTGTACAAGTGTGACGCTGTCCTCAGCCACCTTATGCACCAGATCTGCCACCAGGAAACTTGTGGCTCTTCTTTCCTGCAGTCAGATGGTCGTGAAAGGGAAGTGATGGGAATTGATTCTGGACATGGACGCAGCCAGGACCACACATTCAAAGGCGCTCAGGACAGGGGACTCCAGAGCTACGGCAGAAGTGGCCGGGACGATGGGGTGAGTGTGTTGGAAGCGAGGGAATGATTTTAAGGGGGAATCCGGGTGTCTTTTACTGTAATAAGTTGTTTAAATTGAGACATCCCATGATAAGCCACGAGAACTCTGTCACACACAAAGTGTCCTGTGGAACCCAGGCCTCTCACCTGGCCCCCGAGTGAGAAGACACAGGAATGAGTGACACTGGAGGGCGGGACCCCAGTGAGGGAACACTGTACTCATGAGTGGTGCCCGGAAGCTGCTTCCTGCCTCGGGACACAGGTTCTGCCATCTGTCACCTCCTTTCTGTAGTACCGTTATGCTGAGTGGCGAGGCTTGGCTACGCCAGAAGCCGTCCACAGATGAACCTGCAGAAGGATTCTTCTCTTGGACAAGCAGACTGAGAAGGCAGCATCCCTTAAGGAAGTTCAGAGCAGCTCAGAGCCGCCTCCTAACAGCTCAGATCCTGTGAATAACTTGTTCTGTTCACCGCTGAATGTTTCTGTCCGGAAAGCTTTTTATACAAGGCGTCTCGTATTTGTACACATGGATGCCCTCGTGAGCTGCAGCTGCCCTCTTCTGGGTGCCCGCTGTCTCCCACACTCTGATTGGAAGTTCTACCGTCCCAGGTCTGACCCGCAGCTGTGTCCCTGCTGTGTGTCCGCAAGGCCCCAGGGGGAGAGGCCCGCCTTGGCTGAGTGTTGTTTAAGATGTACCATCTTGAAATGGAGTGATTTTTGAACAAGGGTCCTCCACTTCCTGTCAGCACTGCGTCCTGCTGTGCAGCCGGCCTTGTGCACGGCTGTTTCCTGTGACCACTCTCCACCAGAGGACAATCAAAGCCATTTTGCAGATGAAGAGATTGAAGCTTTGAGAGGAATTTTCCAAGATCCTAACAGTGCTTGATGCTGTCTATCTGCTCCGATCTGTGCAGCTCCAGGGCGCTTGCCCAGTGGGTGCCAAGTGAGGGTTTTCTCTGTCTTCACAGGACCTGCTTCCAGTTCACAGAGGAGCTCGGGAATGTGAAGATTTCAAATGGGCAGGACCTGCCGCCTGGGCCTGGGAATCTGCATTGTACTAGTCAGCCAATTCTCATGTACATGTAAATCTGTGAATTCAAGATGTACATGAATAGCCTTCAACCCTTCAGAGCCACAACCCAGGAAAGAGTTCCAGCTTACATAAGACCCAGAACAGACATGATTAAGTGTCCTGATGCCACAGCCACCTTTGCCATAGGGTTGTTTCCTGCTATCCCAGCTCAGACATTGAATGCCAGGTGACACTCTGTGTGGACCTACATCGCGCAGAGTTGGAAGGCGAAGAAACTCCACTAAGCCTAACCCAACTTGGAGGACTGAGGCTGAGAATGTGGAGAAGCACTGCTGTTCCATTTGGCATCCCCCAAGGTGGGGTTGTTAATTTCTGGAAAAACAGACCTCTTCTGAAAACCTGATCCCAGGTTTAATGGGAAAATTAACTTTAATGGAAAAATTCACATGGACACAGTTCCCCGTGCCCTTCCATTGGGCTTCCATGTCTCCCTTTTCTCCAGGCTCCAGCCCCATGATCCTCGGCTCAGTGATGGCTCTGGGTGAGAGCAGCAGTTGAGAGCTGGCTGCCTCGCCCATCTCTCGTCAGGGGACAAAGGATGGGGAAGAGATGACTTTACCGGAGTTTCAGGAAGGGGTTTCTTTTAGCCTTAAAATCATAAAGACTGCTGTGGTCAGCTGTCCCTCACTTTCCATTATCTGCTATCACAGGAATGCGGTCCCTGGAGGAAAGTCTTGCCAGGCGATAGGGATGGCACTTGGGAGCGGTGCTGGAGGCAGCAGGTGTTGTTCATGGTGGGAAGAAGTCACTGCTCTCTGGACAGGAGGACAGATGTACACCGGACACCCCAGCTGCCTTGGTTCTCGGTGTCTGGATCAGTAGCTGGGACACCAGGACCTGGCTTTCCATGCAGATGTATAAGAGTCTGACTTAGTGACAGGGGACCAGATCCTGTGGTCCAGTGGGTCCCCAGGACACTGGGGACCTGTGGTAGGACACTGGATCCAGCTGGCACCCAGAAGAGGGCAGCTGCAGCTCACGAGGGCATCCATGTGTACAAATACGAGACGCCTTGTATAAAAAGCTTTCCGGACAGAAGCATTCAGTGGTGAACAGAACAAGTTATTCACAGGATCTGATCACAGATCTTCCCAGAGAATCCAGAACTCTGTGCCTCCTGGAACTGTTTGGGGAGCTCAGGAGAGAGATGCTCTCAACTTCCAATACAGCCACATTTGGAGAAACCTATCATAGGCCAAAAATATCTAAAGTCAAAAATGCACAAGAGCACACCTAACTTAGCAAACATCAGAGCTTTCCTTGTCCCGAAGGGGCGCTCAGGACACTTACCCCGGGGGCTGAACGGCTCGTGTGATTCCGTGCACAGGGCACTGGAAGTGGAAGCTACATGACTGCGTGAGGACTGACCACTGATGGAAGGTTAGTGCTCAGTAAAAAGTAATTTCTTGGCCAACAAATACAGAAAATAACGTCCAGCATCACTACCCACTTGAGAAATGAAAACTAAAACAACATTGAGATTCCGTTCCACTGGAGAAGGAATGGCTATCAACATGAAATCAGCCAGCAACTGCTGGAGAGTGTGGAAGTGTGAACAGGTATAACCACTATGGAAGTTAGTATGGGTTCCAAAAGACGAAAACTAGGAATTCCACTTGATCTAGCTATTCTGCTTCTCGGTAGCTATCGAAAACAGTTAAAAGCATCATATTACAGTGATATACAGTGTATAGCAACACGGTTCTTAACAGCTAAATCTGAGGAGTGGTATGGTTAGAGAAAAAGTAGTATTTATACACTCTGGAGCCCTACTCTACCCTAAAGGGCAAATCTGAATCTTTTGTGGGTAAATGAGGCACTTTCACACTCTAATGTTAAATGAAGTATATCACACACAAATATTGCATAGCTTCTCTTATGAAAAACTCAAAATATGAATAAAGCACAAAGCAGGAGCTAACAGGGAAAAAAATTATTTTAATCCAATATGGATAATGTATCTAAATTGTACCTTGATTTTGTACAATATTTTATACTTTTTGACCTGTAAATCTGGTTATTAATATATCTTCATGTTAATTAACTTGATAAGATCTTACAAAATAAATAAATGAAGCTGATACTGGCAAAAAGAAAGAGTTCCGTTTTTCTTGAACATGTCTTCCTTGTAGTTGGAATCCTCAGCCCAGCCGCTCGCGGGACAGTAAGCCTGTGCCAGGCCAGTGACAGTGAAGAAGTTCTGCCTGACTCCTCTCTGACCTGGAAACGGGAAAAATGAAGCTTGGGGGACGCCCGAGATGAGAGATACCACAGGGACACCCCCGGGCACAGCGGAATGATGGGCAGAGTCAGGGGCTTGCGAGCCATGGGGTCCCCGCGCCAACCCTGGATCCTGACTGCTGCTCCTGATGGCTCTGTACAGAGCGCGTTTAGAAGCAAACAGAGCGGGACAGAGTGAGCCACGTCTGTGGACCTAATGATGCTTTCCTCTTTGTGTGGGGCATTTACATTACAGTTCCCTGTCAGTTTACTCTTGCTGCACCATGTGCCAATGTTAGTCTTGGACAGACCTGGAGTGTGAGAGGGAAACTCGGCCCTTCAGCCCCATGTGCGAGGCCTGGCCCTGGACGATGCGGGTGCACTCAGAAGCCCAGGAAAGCCAAGGATGGGCATTGTCAGCCTCTCTCAACAGGGCTGTGCCAGTTAATGCCATATTTTGATGGCGTTTGAGTCCCCAAGTGGGAAGTCTCAGGTGAGCCTCTAATTCTAATTCTATCAAAACAATCTTAATTTTTTTCATAAATAAGAGGGAGCATTTGCACCTGGAGGTGCGTGCACACACCTCACAGTGGCTATTGCGGATGTGAATGACACGTTCCTTTAAGGGACAGAGAAAGTGAGACAGCAGGGAACACAAGTGAGGCCCGTGCCAGCCATGCCAGCCGCGAGGGCCAACATGCTAACCCCACTGCCCACCCCGGGGAGACGCTGGGCGAGGCCAGGGGGCCACGATCGTGTTTGTCTAGTGTACAAAGCTCACAGTCTGTAAAAATCACAGAAAGCAGAGAGAAGCCAGCATGTTCCTCTAGAAATGCATTAAAGCATCTTCAAAAGACAAGTTTCAACACGTTGGGCTGCAAACTATTCTCCCTACGAATAGCTGTGATCTGTTATTGGGAAAGAGTGTCAGGGAACGCACAGTAACAGGTTCCCAGACCGATAAGTCTGTGCACTGCACTGAAGGAGCTGGAAAGCTCGTGATGATTATAAATATTTTGGTATGTATGGACCCAAGAGAGCGGCTAGAACTCAGAGAAGCTCAAAGGCAAGGAGAACTGAGCAGTTCGGAGGGACAAAATTATTAAGGCCCCAAGCAGAGGGCTCCCAGCCTCACTTCTAAGCCAGCTTGGTAGAGGATCGCAAGTCCAACACCAGTCACAATGCTCTGTCAGGGAAGATGACTGTCACACGAGACGACACACACTTGAGTCCTTCAGTGTTTTCTCACGGGAATGCTTCCTCTGGACTGCTTAAAACGATGCTCCTGACCCATGAAGTGCACCCCACTTTCAGTCCTGAGATGCTCACTGTCTTAGTTACCTTTTCTGTTGCTGAGACAAAACACCGAACACTCAAGTACAAGGAGGAAGTTTATGGGCTCACAGGTTGTACAGGCTTCAATCCGTAGCCAGCTAGCTGCATGCAGGGCGGGGCGGGGGTGGCCGGGCGGAGGGGTGTACAGAGGAGAAACAGCCCATGGCAGGTCAGGTAGGAGGCTTCCTTGCCCTTTTGTCTCATCCAGGCCACAGTCTTCTGGGTGGTGCCGCCCACACATGAGTGGGGCTCCCCATGATCCACGCTCAGAACTGTGATAAAACTAGTGGACCCTTTTGTCTTGTACAGCACAGCTGGAAGCTCTGCTCTGACAAAGTCCTTCCCAGTGAAGCCCAGGTTGCTCTGACTTGATTCTCCTTGGGCCTCACTCTGTGAATTTTTTTTTTTGAGACAGGGTCTCGCTTTGTGGTTCAGGCTGGCCCTGAGCTCAGCCTCCAACTCACATCACAGCAATCCTCCTGCCTCTGCCTCCCGAGTGCTGGGATGACAGGCGTGAGCCACCATGCCTGGCACTGTGCTATGTGGTACTGGTTGCTGCTGGGCGTGAGTCTCCATGCCCAGTATGGTATATGATTACCGGGGATCAAACCCGGACCCTTGCGCTTGCAAGACAGGCGCCAGAACCACTGAGCTAAATCCCCTGCCCAGTCTGTGCATTTTAATTCTGTTTTGTTGCACTTGCGTTGTCTTGTTGGTCCTTTTGGTGCGGCGTGTGGTCAGATTCTGGTGGTGGAAGGCGGCCTACAGGAGTCCGGTCCAACACAGACAGCTCGGAGTCCTCCAGAGCAGCTACCGTCCCCTCTGGTGGAACCAAACACCTTCCACAGTGTGTGCGCCTCGGGGAACTCGCGCAGGACCGCTGTGGGGCTGAACGCAGCCGCCCTGGAGAACTGCAGGCCCGTGAGCAGTGTGAGGCAGCGGAGCCTGTGTCTGAGCGTGACGCTGGCACACGGCAGCTGGATGAAGACTGGCTGTTTCCAGTTGTCGCTGTCCTGGTGAAAGTTGGATACCTTCGTGTCCTTCTGAGATGGATGGTCACTGGCCGACGGCACCTTCCCTGCGGGGCTGCTCATCCCGCAGGGCAGGGCTATGGGGCTCATGACACTTTCGTACCCTGAGGTTCCTGAAGCAGAAGGGAACATAGCACAACAATAATGACAAGCTAAAAACTATGGAGGCAAAAACCAACAACTCGGAGAGCTGACTACGGTCCCTAGAACCGTTTCATGCATCTGATGTATATTAATTTACCGCCCTGCAAATAGGGTGACTACGTACACAGGTCAGAGGCAGGACGCTCTCTTTAAAACTTATTCAGGGTTTCCAGTGAGCTACAGCAGAGCATGTAAACAGGCTCAGGCCTTCCGAGTGAGCTCAGAGGTCTGTGTGACCAGCCAGACTGCACTTGTTTATTTCTTGTTGACCTGCTGCAATGAAGAGTCCCTAAATGGTGGGTTTCCTGCCTTCCAGGGCTGGCCCACTCAGCCTACCATTGCTGCAGTGCCCTTATTTCACGAATAAGCTCACATTTAAACTGTGAAGTTGATGCGGGTGGATTTCTGATGTGCGGCCTCGCTACGAAAGCCTGCTGTCCTCCTGTCCTCCAGATCACACAGCGTCAGCCCTGGCATGAGGGTAGCTGGGCCTCCCTCCACCCAAGCAAACCCCACACCCTTCAGCAGCGGAGCAGCCTGCAGGCTCCCTCCCTGCCATCCATCGGCCAAAGTACTCCCCACTGCTTTCCCTCTACCCTCCCTTTCCGCGCATGCTCTCCAAGCGGCCGGTTACACATTTTTGCTGTTTCTTTCCTAATCCTAGTTTGCTGGTGGTTTTCATTCTAATCTGATTTCATCCATAGAAAAACATCAGGCAAGCCACATAATGCGGTCTGGCCTGGATCCTGCCTCTCGGGGCAGGCTCGATTTCTGTTCACATAGCAGAGTAAGTTCACGACAACTGTGTGTACATTTTAACGTCCTTAACATTCTCTGTTGCACTTTTATTTTCATAGGAAGAAGGCAGATCCACCTGTAGTCCCAGTTTTCGAAGGCTGAGGCAGGAGAATCCCAGGGTCAAGGCCAGTCTCAGCAACTTGGTGAGAGCCTGTCCCAAAATAAGTAAGTGAATAAAAGGGCTGTAGATGTGCCTCAGTGTGGAGGGACTGGGTTCCATCAAGCTCCAGTATTACAATAAGAAAAAAGGAGAAGTGGAAGAGGAGGAGGAGGAGGAAGAGGAGGAGCAGGAGGAGGAGGTTGGCAGCAAGAACGAGAAGGCAGACAGCGCTGTGGGTGTCGGGTTGGGGTCCGGAGGTGCCGGTGCACACGCACGAGGTGTGTGGAGATGGATGGAAAGAGGCGCACAATGGGGCTGGGACTCGGGTTCCAGGTCAGCCCAGCAGGGGATGGGTTGCCGCACAGACCCTGCGCCTTCTAAACTGGTTTCTTCTTCGGAGCATGACTAAGAGCCTCTGTGTCCCTAAGATTCTCTGTGGCTTCCTGGAGGTGACGTGATGTGACGGATTGCACAGACCCACGCTCATCTCGGCCCTCCAGGCAGGGCGCGCTGCGCATCAGCGCCCGGCCGGCCGGAGCCCCTGCAGCCCCCCGGCCTCCGGAGCCCACGCCCCCTGAATTTTGTCCTCTAATCTTTCCTGCTGCTGCTGAGAGCTGCGCACTCTCTGACGAGGTGAACCGTTTGACCCGTGTGGAGTGTTGATAAAAGTCAGCACACGGCTTAGGACACTTCTCTGTTTCAATTTCGACCCGACAAGCGCGTGTTCACGGCTCATGGTGAGCATTCCTCCTGGAGGGTCGGCGCGGGGGCCTCACACCTCCGCATTCTCGCTACATCTCCTTCTCCTTTCCCTCCCTCTCTTGGTCCCTTTTCGATTTGTGAAAGATCTGTCTCCTTGTTTCCTGTTGTCTGTCTTTTATTTTGCTCTTCACTCTTCTGTGCTTTGGATTTCTTATGTAAGGGAAGCTGTGTGGTATTTAGGCCTGCGCGTCTGATTTACTTTCGGGAAACTCTCCAGTTTCCAACAAATGGCTCAAGTTTATCCTTCTTCATAGCAGACTAGTACTCCACTAAAACACTCACTTGTTCCGAGTTGGGAAAGAGACTGTCTCCTTCCACTGTCTTAAATTCTTTTTTAAAGACCCGTCCGGCTCAATGAATCCAAGAAATTATTATTTGTACTATTATTACACTTTTGTTATTTAGTCAGACATAGGATTATACGATTTAATCATCCATGTTACTTATGGAAGATGTTTCTGAATAAACTATTCAAAGGCAAAGATTTTCTATCACTGAGAAATCAGAAAAGATTATGCAACGGGTCAAGAGGTGCTTGGAAAAGAGGATTCCCCAAGGTCATCCCACACTTGAGTAAAACGCACATTTCCTCCATTTCTGTTGTGTGACCCGCGCTGTGTTTATGTGGAGGTAACTGCAAGCTCTCAGCGAGCTAGGTGACCTGGCTCCTCAGATCTGAGCATACTGTCGCTACTCAATCGCACTCAATCGACTGTGGCTTTGTGTTGAAAGTTTGATAGTAGATGAATAGAAAAAGAACAATTAGAAGGATTGCAGAGGAAGCACATTTTCACAGGTAAATAAATCCGGACTAGTAGCAGAACAAGCTAATCGGGGACCCTTGGTGCCTGAGATCCTCAACAATACTGATCCCAACGGACCGGCTGGAAAGATGAAAGGCTTTCTGCCCATAAGTGGCAGTGCACTAAGTTCATCTGAAGGAAATCTTGGCTTTGAAACCATGTTCAAATTCACAGGAAGGATTAAATCTGCTCTTCTTTCCTCTACTCAAGGAGTGGGGAAACCCTACTGGGGTGTGAGGGGCTGTGTGGGTGCCAGCCACACAGTACTGGGCAGAACTCTCAATGGGCCTTACTGCAGGCTGCAGGAGAAGAAAACAGAACATATTGCTTCATGCCAAGGTAGAGAACAGGGCTACACTTTTACAAGAATGACCAGGAAAACTTTCTGAGATGGGTTCTTTATCTGAAAAAAGTACTGCTAAAATGGTTATAAGAAGTTTCTTGCATACTGTATGATTCTTGCTGAGATACTAAAATATTAACAGTTTATCTGGAGCTAATGGAAATAGGAAGTAGGAAACTGGCAGCAACTGGAGGGAAAGCAGTTCCTAATGATGAAACACAGTAAGTATCGCGGTGTCGATACAATAAAGCTGGGGTAATATTACAAGTCACCTGCTCGGAAGGCATCTTTATTATGGCTTTAAAGTACTCAAGCTC
This sequence comes from Petromus typicus, assembly GCA_004026965.1. NCBI lineage: Eukaryota > Metazoa > Chordata > Mammalia > Rodentia > Petromuridae > Petromus > Petromus typicus. The sequence continues at coordinate 14,430 of PVIR01011702.1, forward strand.
CTGGTGGAACCAGTTAAAGCTGTTTACACAAAAGCTTATTGGAGCAAGGCCAAAATATTAAGATCAAAAACAATTGCAGCTACTGTGGGATTGGAGAAAAGTTCTAGCTACTGTGAATCTGAGTGGTTGTTTGCTAAAAGAGAAAATGATCACGAACGACATAAAATATTATCTGTAAGATGGAAGCCCCAGGTTTTGAACTGTCTAGACACCAGAAGACCTGATCAAAAAGTCTGTCTTCTGTGATGGGATTCTTAATCTATTTCATCAGCTGCTCTCTCTGAAGACCTCAGCTGTGTCTGTGGTGAATGAATGAGTGGAAAGAAAGTAATAAATGGTGTCATTATGGGTTGAAAAGGAAGAAAAGCAATGAAATGTAAGTGAGGAACACAGCATGGAAAATAATTTGAAGGTATTGAATATTGAATAAATTAAGTTTATGGAAGAAAACCACAAAGCTCATGTTTTTATAGTAACAATACAAGGTGTAAAAACAGTTCACTTGGTATCCTGTCCATGAAATCAAACGGTTCAACTCCAAGGCATTACGGCCATCGAATTACCGTGTGTTCCACACGCACTCACACCTGCCCAGCGAAAGACCACCACACTCCTTGGCAGGGACCTTCAAGGGTGTTTTGTTTTCTATGGCACACCACAAAACCTCCTCGGAAGCCACACGAATATGGGTATATCCATACCTCTGACCCTGCAAGCACACCGACAAGCAGTGTCCTTTCCTTTGGAGGTGACACTCTTGTTGCTCATTTCAACTAGTTTTTCCGGCTCCCGATGGAGGAGGCAGTGTGGAGCTCAGCACCCAGTGTCACCTTCGCACGTCCTGTCTGCTATTTTCCTCTTCCTGTCTTGCCCTCCAGATGTGGTGTTGTCTAGCCTTTGCTCAGGAAGAGCCTCCAGTGACTCTTCTCCGAGGCTGATCTTCCTGTTCAGATTCTACTAGTTCATCATCCGATATTCCCTTTTGTATTTTCCAGTGTACTTTGAAAGTGCTTTCTCCTGACCAAGACTTGGTATCAGTCAACTTTGGTTTATGCAGATAGTTATTTAAAATAGTTTTATTGAAATATTAAAGGTTAGGTTTTGATCCTGTACGGGCTAAAAACAGATAATTACAATAAAATCACACAGCAGTGAATCGTCAGCTTTGTGTTCAGCTGCTGCTTCTTCTCTGCAGGAGACAGAACAGTCACTTTGCTACTCAATGGCATTGAGGGGAAGTAACCACACACAGTGTGAACTCTTCCTTATCCACTCCAGTAGCTCCTGGTTGTAAACTTGATTCTCCTTATATTTTCAGCTCCTTTTATAATGTTTCCTCTTCCTCTCCTTCCTCCTCCTCCTCTTCTTTTTCTTCTTTTTGGGATCAACCTAGGGCCTCTGTGCTTCCAAGGTAGACGCGGTACCACTTGAGCTAAATCCTCAGCCTCATGATGCTTCTTGGAAATTTAACAGAATGTGGGAGCTCCGGTTGAACCTGCAATACAGGACAAGTCAACAGAGGCCATTTAGGAATTTGGCTGTGCACCTACTGCCAGGCACCAGGCCTGGTGGAAAGACTGAAAAAAGACACATCACCTGCCCTCAGTCAGGTTGGGACTGGCCAGGGCCAGGGACCAGGAGAGGGGGATGGGACAGGGCAGGGTGGGTGTTACTGAACTCTGTGGATGTGGGGAGGGAGAGAGCGTTGGGGACCAGATGGACACTGTCCAGCAGAAGGGGGACTTTTAGGACAGCAAAGTAGATGTCACCAGGGCAGGAGGAGCCAAGTAGCACAGCTCATTTGGGGATTTCCAAAAGGTAAAGCATTGCGGGGCCAGGAGTGACAAAACTGGGAACACAGTGACGGTGTCCCTGAGACAGATTCATGTGTGCTGTGCGTGTTTGTGCATGTGAGTGTGTGTGTAGCGGCACAACCCCAAAACACATGGAGCTGCCTCCCAGCCTTCTCTTAGCTGGGGCGGCTCTTGGTTCCTGACATAACTGTCCAGCTTGCAGGTTTTCTTGTGTGGTTAAGTGAGACACGTACACAGCCCGGACAGTGTGAGACAGTAAGTGTCCTCAGCCAAGCAGCTACTGCCGGCTAAGCCTGTTAGATACGAGATATATTTAAAGCATAAAGTGTAAGAATTGATGAATTCACGATTAACCCTGCAGAATCTGCCACATTTGGTACATTTTTTGTTTACCAGTGATGGCGACCTGTTAACACTCATCTGTACGATTTCAACACGTCTTCCGCTTAGTTCATACGACAATAGTGCAACTGCTGCTCTTAGGGGGAGTGGAGGGGCCGCTCCCTTGGACAGCGCTGTCCAGCACAGGTACCGCGTACGCCACGCACTGAAGTTCATGCTTCTCAGTTTCTACACTTGAAAAAGTTTTAAAAGTTGAAATTAATTTTTAATGTTCACTTATCTCAATCTACACAAATTAATAACTAAATATGGAGTCCACATCACGTTTATAAATATCTTCCATTCTTCTTACCAAAGCTTTAAAAATCTGGTGTGCACCGCCCAAGGGCTCAGGGCGGTGTTCAGTGTCGCCTCTGCCTGCCTTGCAAGCACAAGGTCATGAGCTAGATCCCTGTATTGCCAGAAAAACCAAAAACGAAAACAAAAACCTACTCAAAACCTTAAAATACGCCACTATTTCTCTACAGAACCAAACACAGAGGCCAAAGAAGGATGCTTTCCTAGTTAAGGACACGGGCTCAGCGCTTCTGACTGACCGCAGCTCGGACCCGCCGCTTCTCAGAGGGGACAGCTCACGTAGGTTCTACTCAACGACTCCTGCACAAAACACAGTAACTTCTAAAAAACTCATGTGATATGCATTTTCATTAAACACCAAGCCAAAGGCAGGGGGTGATTTAAATATCTTTTTTAAAAATATATAAGTGGAGTTGTGGCTAATCTATTTTGTCCAACAATATTATTGATTTGAGTTACCGAAGAATGATTTCCTTCAAAAGCAGTTCATCTGTTCTAAAACTAAGAAAATAAATCTCTTTTATTATTACATAGTACTCAGTAAATTTCAGTAGGAGATCACAGTATAGCAAATACAGCTAACAGACTTGTCCAGCACTTTTTCCCTCTGGAAAGGGGGATTGAACCCAGGGCTTTGGCACCAAGCTACAGCACTGGCCCTTCTCATTTTTATTTTGAGATAAAGTTTCTCTATAGTTGCTAAGTTGCCCACGCTGGGCCTGAACGTGTGAACCTCTCACCTCAGCCTCCCAGAGTGTTGTTGGTGACTTTTGGAGCATGTGGCCGTCTGGATGCTCCTGTGCCCAGTCCTGGTTGCCTCTCCTGGGCGCTGGGCTGTGGTCTCACGACTGGTGCCAATGAACGGTCCCCAGGGCTCAGTTATCACCAGCATCTCCACCGGATGTACCCACCAATCCTGAGCCAAGGCTGTGGAATTCTGGAAGATGGAAATGTGTACGTTGCCAGGGTTTCCTAGGGGTGAGGCCAGATGACCGCCTGAGCTACACTGGGTAGGACAGGATCTAAGCTACAGCGGAATGATACCACCCCACTCCTGCCGGGGTGCAAGCCTCCGGGGACCCGCCTGAGATCCCCGGTGGAGGGGTTCCTGGCGCTGCTGACCATGAGGTAAGCCTCTTAGCATGCAGTCTCTGGATGGTCAGGTAGGCATTTGCTGCGCCTGGCACATTCCCGTGACCCGGACTGACCCAGGATCTCCGCAGAGGTGCGGCTTCTGGCTTAATGGCTCGCCAGGCTGCAGGCTGCTTATGGGGTGGAGGGGACCACTGAGGGCCCCGAAGCTTCGCCTTGCTCTGTGAGGTCTGAGTGTCCACAGGGTAAACTGCCAGAGAAAGGGACCCACAGGTGGCGTCCCCCAAGTGACGCTGGTGAGCGGGTTTCTTTCCCCTCAGGGGGCTGTATGTGCTATTTTTAGGTCTTTGGGCCCATGTTTTACAGGCCAAGGGTTCACTTTTCAGAAACAACCTTTATGAGTCAGGATAAAAACCATCTGGTGCAGGAATTTTTCCTTCAAATGGCGGGATTCACAAGAGGAGGAATTTCCCACCACCCCGAAATGCCCACTGGGGTCTGGAGAGTCTCCGGAAAACCTGTCCACGGCCCCTTTTATCCTGCCGTCCCTGAGCCTGTGCGGAGGCGAGACGGCCAGCGGAGGCTGGGCGACAGCGGCCCGTCCCCGAGGCCGGGGGCTCCGACACGCCGCGGGCAGGTGGCGCGCCGGCCGGACCGTCCCGCCGCTCGCCCCTCGGGGACGCTCCCGCCCCCAGGAAGTGACGCGGGGCGCGGCCGCCGGGCTCGCTCGGCTGCGGGCAGGGGACCCGCACCCGCCCACCGGGTGGCGCCCGCGCCTTTGTCCCCGCGCCCCGGCGTCCCCGCAGGGAGGCGGCCCGAGGGGCAGGCGCGGATCCCGCGTGGGCCGAGCCCGGAGTCCCCAGCGCGGGGTCCCAGCGCGCGTCGCCTCGGCTGTCACCGGGCCCGCCGCCCCGCGAAGCGGCCGCACAGCCGCGCGCTGAGCCGCGTGGAGGGGGAGGGGGAGGGGCGCGGCCGCATCCCGGGCGCGCGGGCCCCGTCGCCAACCACCCCGCCCAGGCCGCGCCGCGAACCGCGGGGAAGACTGCGGCCGCCGACTGGGCGCGGACCCGGTGGGAGACCGCGGCGGGCGCGCGGATGCGGCGGGGCCGGGCGGCGGCGCGCACCTGAGGCGGGGCGGGCGCAGGGGACCGGGAGCAGCCGCCGCGTCCCCTCCGCCGCCTCCCGCGCCTCCCGCTGCTCCCCGGCTGCCGCCCGGGACCCCGGCCCGGCCCCGCCGCAAGATGTCGGCGCGGACGCCATTGCCCACGGTGAACGAGCGCGACGCCGAGAACGTGAGTGCGCTGCCGGTCCTCGGCCCGGCTCCGGCCCCGGTCCCCAGTGCCTGTCCCTGGGCTCCGATCTCTTGTTCTCCGCTCCTGTCCCAGGTCCACTGTCCTCTGCCCCCGGTTCCCGACCCTGGTTCGAGGTCCCTTCCCCTGTCCCCCACCTCCTGTCCACATCCCCGATCCCTGCCTCCTGTCCCCGGCCCTGTTCCCTGTCCCCTGTCCCCGTTCCCCGCTCCCGGTTCGCGGTCCCCCATTCCGATCCCCGGCCCTGGCCCCTGTCTCCCGACCCGGCTCCTGTTCCCAGTTCTTTTTCCCTGGTCATCGTCCCCAGTCCCTTGTCGCCTGTCCCTTGTTCCTCGCTCCTGTCCCCACTCCCGGTCCCTGGTTCCCTGCCCCTGCCCTGTGCCCAAAGCCTTCGCACCCTCCCAGTGTGCTCCGCTCTGTTCCTTCTGACCCTGGCTGGGGCTCGGTCCCTGGGTCTGTGGCTGTGTCTCTGGCTGGCCCTCCAGCAGGGTCCTACCCTGGAGGGCCAGGGCAGGAGGTACAGAGTGGGCGTCATATTGCCAAGGCTGCAGTGACCGGGCCAGACACCTCCACACCCGGCTTCTCTGATCCTTCAGTCTGCTTACCCCCCATTGCCCATGACTTTGCTTTTTGCAACACTGCCTACAATGGGGTCATGGGCACCAGAGGCAGCAGGATGGGACAGAGCTGGAGACACGCCAGGTCCCCGCGAGTCATGTTCAGTGACACTTCATGTCAAGAGGTTCTCTGTGGCCTGGGTTGTAACGGAGTGTTTAGAAGCCCCGGACGCAGAGGACTTTATTGTCTCCGATCAAGGTGGTGATTCAGGACAGGGTTGCTTCTAGGGAGCGTCACGGATGCGCTGCCTCAAAGGGAGGGTTCTGTGTTGTGTCTGATCAGCTTGCCCTCCGGAGTTTTCATCAAGAGGCAGATGTCCTGGGTGAGGAAGCTTGCAAACTGAAAGAACAAGACCCGTCGTATTTCCATCTCTGAAGAGTACGGTTGTGTGTGGCCGAGTTCCTTTGTGAGAAAGGGTTTCTTTTTGTGTGTGTTTTGTTTTGTTTCAATAAAATCCACACGACCTGTAAACAGAGCCCTGGCTGATTTTCTGAGGAGGTTAAGGAGCTGGAGGGCAATAGCCGTGGCCGGCTGGCCAGGCCTATCTGGTTGTCCAGTTAACTCGTCACCCTCTAGCACCCTCTGTACCGTGACTGCATGGGCTGGAAAGATAGACTCCGGAAGTGCCTTGGCATTCTTAGACTAAAGGTGGCACAGAGAAGCACAAGCAGATGACCTGAGGGGCACTGACAGACCCCTGAGCCTCGGAGTAGGGAAGCCGGAAACTCCCCGTCCTGCTGCGAAGGGAGGAGAAATCCAGCAAGAGCTCATTGTTAGAGGATGTTCCAGAATCCGCTTTTGTCTCTCCAGTGACACGAATTTAAGACGCTACAGATAATATGAGACCGCTGTGTTCGTGTGCAGTGACTTCATTTGCGTTGTAATTGTTGTTTACAAAAGTCTGCCCCATCCCTGTTTCCTGTCCCCAGTCCATGGTCAGTGGCTAATTCTGAAGGAGGTCTGATAGAAAGATGAAGAATCGGGTTCAAGTTGATTTTAAAGCTAAGTTACTACAAGATTTTTCTAGAAGTAATTTTTTTAAAATTCCCAGCATTCTGGAGTGTGAGGATAAAACAGCTGATGTTCTTTGTTTTTATTAGCAAAGTACTGTGTGTGTGAAGCTGGGAGCGGAAAAATACATTGTTTTTGTTTGCCTTGGGTCTTTACTACAGCCTGTGTGAGTATATATTGAATATAGGACTTCACAGATGTGAGACGGCATCGTAGGGATGACCGTTAAGGGCTGGCACAAAACGCAGCCTCACACGCACCAACTGCATCCCAGAGCCGTGTAGAGCTGGGACACATTTTGGGGGAGAACCTCCGACGGGGTGCTGTGGTGGCTCATTGGCTGTGGTGCTGAACATGTTACTTCCGAGCCATGTCCACGCCCTTGCTTCTGACTGGGTTATACAGAACCACACCTCCACTTAGTTTACTTCACCGACATCCTCATCATCTCCTGCAGACCGTGGAGAATATCTGTCATACTGCCACTGTTAGTAAGTACGTGCTTATCCCTGCTTCTGAGCAGGGCGGGGATGTTTAAGATGGGGCCGCTACCCGCGAGCAGCTTACAGAAGACGTAATGCAGTCCCGGCCCAGCACACAGAGGCCGGTGCGTCCTAGAGCTGAGCTGGTTTCTGAGTGTCTGAGGTGTGTATAAAGGACACCCCGGCGGCTGTTTAAACCACGTCAGCGCTCTCCAGTCTCCGGATAGTAGTAAAGGGCTTATCCACTCTTACTTACCTCTCATCAGTGGAATAATCTAACAGACCTGCTTGTTAACAAATGCATTAATACCAACGTGGAAGTCCAAATGTGCATTTGTTTCTAGTCATTTCCCACGAGCTGACACATTTTTAAATGTTTCTGAAAATTTTAGGTTTGTATGACTGTTAAAGGCTTTTAAGTCTTTTGTTATATCAAGAGGGTAATTTAAAACATTTAATTATTCTTAGACATAAAAACTGATGCAATAATTTAAAAAACCATCTTGGCATTTTATTGCCATTTGCAGTTAACATGGACGTTTCTTCACATGTGTGACATATTTAGATTTCGTGTCCTTAGGCGTATGTACTATGTACCTCGCCCAAGGTCACTAATACATATTCAGGAATATCGCACAGCCCAGAGAGGGAACGCTGTAGTCATGATCTCTTACATCTGCCGCTGTACAGAGCTGAGTGACCAGAATCACTTTCCTTTGAAAATGTTCTGTGCATACTTTTTCAAGAGTATTTTCTATTTTTTTTTTTTGAGACAGGGTCTCGCTTTGTGGTTCAGGCTGGCCCTGAGCTCAGCCTCCAACTCACATCACAGCAATCCTCCTGCCTCTGCCTCCCGAGTGCTGGGATGACAGGCGTGAGCCACCACGCCCGGCACTGTGGTATATGGTACTGATTGCTGCTGGGCGTGAGTCTCCACGCCCAGTATTGTTGTGTGGTTACTGGGGATCGAACCCGGGTCCTTGTGCTTGCAAGACAGGCGCGGGAACCACTGAGCTATATCCCCGGCCCTCAAGAGTATTTTCTTAGATAAAGAATTTGCATGTGCCTTGGCGACAGGGCTCAGGCTAAGCTAAATCCAACTGAACTACCAATACTTAACTTTGAAGGAAATAAATGCTTTATGGTGAAAGAGAAAACACTTACTGCAGATTGTAAAATCCATACAAAATGTATTTGAATTTAGGTTGTAAAGAATAAATCTAGAAAAAAATAATTTATGCTTGAAAAATTATTTTTCTGATAGATAATTCTTGGGTAATGTCAGCGTGAATGTAGATAATATGCTACTATCATGCTAATGATTGATATTTCTCTGTATACTTTTCAGTGAAACAAAGCCAGTATTTTATTGTTTTGGAAAAACTCTGGTTATGCTCATTTTTATTGGTTAAAATTGTTCTCCTAGCTTCTTATGATGAAAATTTGATCAGTATGAAGAAAGGGGATTCGACAACTTGTTTGGATATTTTAAAATTGAGCTTGAGGGGCCGGGGAGTTAGCTCAGCGGTTCCAGTGCCTGTCTTGCAAGCGCAAGCACCCAGGTTCGATCCCCGGTAACCACATACCATACTGGGTGGGCGTGGAGACTCACCCCAGCAGCAAACAGTACCACATACCACAGTGCCGGGCGTGGTGGCTCACGCCTGTCATCCCAGCACTCGGGAGGCAGAGGCAGGAGGACTGCTGTGATGTGAGTTGGAGGCTGAGCTCAGGGCCAGCCTGAACCACAAAGCGAGACCCTGTCTCAAAAAACCTAAAAAATAAATAAGTAAATAAAATAAAATAAAATTGAGCTTGATTAGGGCTGGAACAGTACTTTCTGTTGTTGTTGGTGGTGGGTGGAAGGGCAGATGTTGCACGGTACACCTAGGAGGCTGTGGCTTCGGGAAGCTGAGTGACTGTCTGAGATTATGGTGCCACCGAGCTGCGCTGTTGCTTCGAGGCAGGCTTTGTTTGTCTTTGGCTTAATATTTCAAAGGCACACAACAGTGATATAATGTGCTTTGTAGAGGAAGGACAGGTTCTGCTCTCCGAACCTTTCAGTTTCCTCTTCCCGCACCGCCCTGTCCTTTCCCTTAGTCCCCAAATCACAGATCCTGGCCGTGTGGCTCATGAATGTGACAATGTGACGGAAGCCGGAGGTGACCGCAGCATCTCCCCTGTGGCTGAGCCCTGGGCTCCCACCCGGGGGCTCCAGAAGCCCCGGGGCTGGGACCCTGCCCTGGAGGAGGAACAGCTTTAATGCATCACTCGGCTCTGACTACATGCTGTCACTAACTCTTCTCTTTTTAAAGGCCTGAGTTGTTATTTTATTTCCTTTTCCATCTCTGATTTCCTTTTGGGTGTTATTTTGTCTCGTTCTGATGAATATCTTTAAGGTGTTCATTTGGGGAAGGATTCTCAGTCATAAACTTTCTTTTTAAAAATCTCAAAACACACTTGCTCTTAAGTTTGAAAGACCGCTTTGCTCACTCTGTGACCGAAGGTTGACAACTGAGAAAGCAGCAGACCATTGTCTGTGCTCTTCGTTGTTGATGCTTGGAAGTCACCTGCTAAGTGGTAGGTTTCTTTTGTGTCTGTCTCTGTAAGGCTCTCTTAGTTTTTATTGTAGTTTCATTGTGCTGCATTTAGATATGGGCTTCTTTTCATTTTGCTCCTTTTCTTTTCTTCTTCTTTTTCTTTTTTTTTTGGCATAGGTCTTGTTGTGAGGTTCAGGCTGGCCTTGAGCTCACTGTATTGCCCAGGCTGAACTTAAACTTGTGACGATCCTCCCGCCTCAGCCTCCTGAGTGCTGAGGTTACAGGTGTGCACCATCACGCCTGCCTGCTTATTTTCTGCATTCCCACTTTTTATAACTTCTGCGTGCTCATTAGCTAATCTCTTTTTATCGTCTTGCTTTTCCGTGTTTGTACTCCAGTTAGATTACGTTAGACTTGACTCCTCCGCGTGCCTCAGCTTCTCCCTCACTTTTCCACCAGCTCATCTTCCTGCCGAGCGACATGCTGTCGGGTTTGTTTAGATCTGCTGTCTGTGGATGTGTATCTTTCATCGGTCCTGGGAATGCACTGACCAGCATTCTCTCATCCTGTCTTCACTGTCTCTGACATTCTGATGACACGTGCACAAGTTTCTTGTTCTCTTCTCCATGTGTCTTCACCTCCCATTCTCCGTTCCTTTCTTTTTCATGTTTCTCTGAGTTACAGGATGTATTACAATCTGCACTGCGGTTACGCTGTGCAATACGCTTACATCCGTGTTTCTGCAGTTGTGTTTAAACCTCTCTTCCCTCGTCTGTTGAATTTTTTAATTATGATAAAAACAATATGTTGAGCCCTCAGCAAGTCTTTAGGTGTAGAGTACGTTATCTGAAGGGATCAGTGTCTAGTTTTTTCATCTTGTCTGACTCTAGGCCTGTTAATAGTAACCCTCCACTTCCTTCTTCCTTTAACCCCAGCAATTGCCTTTCTTATTTTCTACTTTGATGAGTTTAACTACGTTAGATATCACACATAGGTGGAGTCACGCAGTGTTCATGCTGCCATAACTGCCGGTTTCACACAGTATAGTGTACTCAGGTTTATTCATGCTTTAGTATGTGACAGGATTTCTTCTTTATGGATGAACAGTGCCCTGTTGTGTGTATCTACCAGTCTGTTGGCCCAGTTACCTCTTGATGGACTGTTGGGTTGTTACTACTTCTTGTGGGGATGAAGAAAACATATGATGAATGTTCATGTTTTAAAAATTTATTATAGTGAGGGCCGGGGAGTTAGCTCAGTGGTTCCCGTGCCTGTCTTGCAAGCACAAGGGCCCGGGTTCGATTCCCCGGTAACCACATAACAATACTGGGTGTGGAGACTCACCCCAGCAGCAACCAGTACCACATACCACAGTGCCGGGCGTGGTGGCTCACGCCTGTAATCCCAGCACTCGGGAGGCAGAGGCAGGAGGATTACTGTGATGTGAGTTGGAGGCTGAGCTCAGGGCCAGCCTGAACCACAAAGCGAGACCCTGTCTCAAAAAAAAAAAAAAAATTATTATAGTGAAAGACCTATTGTTATTAACCTTCATCAAAATATTCCTTGTCATTTCAAACACTCTTACCCCGTCGTTCTATGGACCTTCTTCCATGAGGGTCTTTATGAGGTGTAATTAAAAATATGGTGAATGTTGCCGCCAAGTGCCATCCAACAGAAAGGCAGGGTCTACGATGTGCCCCCACCCACCTTAGTCACCAGATCTGACATGCTGTGACTTCTGACTCTTCCCTGAAGTCTAAATGACCACGAAAAGCCCGTGTTTTGAATTGATTGCAGGGAACTGAAGCAGCGTCCTGAATGACATTGCATGACGGTGCGTGAAGACACTCGGGAAAGAGGCCTCCAGAGCTGCTTCAGAAGGGAAGGGAAGGGATGGGACAAAAACAGTTCAGAGCTTTTGTACAGGAACAAGTCCCTACGATGAATGTGCTCATGATGTTTGTCAAAACTGTAACAGTATAACTCATCAAAAAGAGGAAAGTGTCAAGAATGATGTGACCGATGAGCTCAAAACAGCAGGGATATCTTGAGGAATATTAATGGCAATATCTTTTGTTATGATACAGTTTTTAGTTAAACACACTGTATTTTGTTATATTATCATAAAATATAATAAATATATTACAATACAATATGAGTTGATGACAGCATGTAGGTCAGACTGTTTCATCCTGCTTGTTTCTTTTTTTCTTTTTCTTGTCTTCTGAGACAGGGTATCACTATGAGGTCCAGGCTGGCTGTGAACTTGCAGTGATCCCCCTGCTCAAATCTGAGATATTTTGTATCATAGCTTTTTATTCGTTAGTATTGCATTGCATCTTTTTATTTGTAAACAGTGCTGCAGCAAACATGGGAGTGTAAATATCTCTTTAAGATTCTGATTGTAATTTTTTGGGTAAATGCCCGGAAGTTAGACTTACTGGATCACATGTCAGTTCTGTTTTTAATTTGTTGAGGAACTTCCGTATTGTTTTTTGGTAGCGGGTGCCAGTTTCACATGCTTCAATGCAGTGCATAAGGGTTGCAGTATTCTTGTCATCTTATGTTATTTTGTTTTTATTTCTTGATAATAGTCATCTCAATGATACCTCATTATAATTGTGCATTCCCTTGATAATTAGTGATATTGGCCATTTTTCATGTTTAAGTTGGGTTAGTTATTCATTTGCTATTGAAGTGTATGAGTTCTTATGTGCTTTGGATATTAACTCATATATATCGATTGCAAATATTTTCTCCTATTCTGTGGACTACTTTTTCACCCTATTGCTGTGCAGAATCCTTTTAGTTTAGTGTAGTCATCTATTTTCTCTTGTTGTCTAAGCTTTTGGTCACATGGTGAAGAAATAATCATCAAGAATATTCTTGTGAAGCTTTACCCTGTGTTTTCTTCTAGTTCTTACTTTCAAACTTTTAATCCATTTTTCACTGACTCTTGTGTACGATGTAAGAGGACGGTCAACTATAGTTCTTTTCTATGGATGAATTCAGTTTTTCCACAACTGTTTGTTGAGAACTGACCTTTCTTCATTGTTTTCTTGAGGCCTATTGGAGTCAGGGTTCTCAAGGGAATAGATTTAATGCAGAACACATAATTTATAGATTATTTTATAACAAGACTCTGGTGCTAGGTGTCCTCCAGGAGTCCAGCCAGAGGAGGCGAGCCCACAGCAACGTCTCATGTAAGTCCTTATCACGGACCTGTGCCGAGAAAGCCCAAAGGCTAGTGGTGAAGGTGGAAAGCCCCCCTCGGTGGGATGGAGGGTCCGTGCCTCCAGGCTGAGGGATCTGTACTGAATCCAGGAAGTGACACAAGGTGAAGACCACAGCTCCCAGTGACAGCGAGGACCTGAGCTCCTCCAACAAGAACAGCTAAGTTCACATCAGGAAAAACAGCTGCAGCAGACTTTCCCAAGAGAATCAATAGCGTATGATCTTCCCCTCCAGCTCTCTTTATGCTATTGTCGACAATCCTCGGATGGGTCTTCCACGCTCAGAACCACACTGACTCAGTTCATGTGGACACTCCACACTGACGTTAGTCCATCTCCCACACTGTCCTTGACGAAATGTGACTCTATCCAGATGTCATATTTCTTGCTGTCTGCTCTGTTCCCTTGGTCTATACGTCTGTTTTTATGGCAGTACTGGACTGTTTTGATTAGTGTAGATCTGTACTATGTTTTGGAGTCTGGAAGCATAAGACCTCTGGCTTCTTTCTCAGGATTGTTTAGGCTATGCTCAGTCTGTTGTGGTTATGTATGAACTTTGGATTTTTTTTCTATTTCTATAAAAAGTACAAATGGATTGCAATAAGAATTGCACTGAACCTACAGACAAATTCGAGGAGTATGGAGATGTTAACAGTGTCAGTTCTTTCTATGTGTTAGCCTGGGCTGTGTTCCCACTTATCTGATAATAGCCATCTCAGTGATATCCTTAATTTCTTTCATCGGTGTTTCATAAAAACTTTTCTGTGCGCAAGTCTTTCCCTGGTGTGGTTAAGTTTATTTTTTTAGGGCCTTCTATGTAAGTGATCACCTTATCTATAAAGATATAATAATTTTATTTGTGTTTCCTGATTTGGATGCTGTTTGTTTGGGTTTCTTGTTTATTGCCATAGCTAGGACTCCCAGTGCTGTGGTGAATAGAGAAGGTGAGAATGGCCTGCAGCCCTGGTTCCTAACTCTAGAGGAGAGCATTTTCCCTATCATTAAATATGTTGTTTGCCATGGGCGTTTTGCGTGGTCTTAATTGTGTTGGGCTAGTTTCTTTTCATTCTTCATATTTGTGAGTGTTGTTATCATGAAAGAGTGTTGGGTCCTATCACTGCCTTCCCTGTACCTATTAGGGTGACCGTGGCGTTTTAAACTTCTATCAGTGTGGTGTATGATACTCACTTTTATATAATTGGACCATCCTTGTGTCTCAGGTATAAATCCCAATCAGTCTTGGTATATAACCCTTTTACAGTGCTATTGATTCCACTTTGCTAGATGTTTGTTTGTTTGTTTGTTTGTTTTGAGGACTTTGGCATCTGAATTCATAAAAAATATTGACCTATTGTTTTCTTTTTTGTAATATCTTTTTCAGGCTTTAGTGTCAGAGTAATGCTGGCCTTGTCAAATGAGTCAGAAAGTGTTCTTCCTAACTCAATTTTTGTAAGAGTCTGAAAAACATTAGTGTTAATTCTTCTTTAAATGTTTGTAGAATTCATCAGGAAAGCCATCTGCTCTTATGTTTCTCTTTGTTAGATCTCTGGATACTTTACTAATTAGAGATTTGCTTAGCTTTTCTGTTTCTTTGTAATTCAGTATTGGTAGGTTTGTTAGGTTCTCCGGGAAAAAACAACCATTGGATTTATAGAGATATATAAGAGGAGATTTATAACGATTTATTATGAGCATGGGTTGATGCTATTTTGGAGGCTGAGAAGTTTGATTGGGTGCTTAGAAGAGAATGCTGTGCAGGCTGGAGACCCAGTGAGGCTAGTGACGTAGTGAGTCTACATCCAAAGTGCAGCCAAGTAGGAGCTCCGTGTCCAACAGCCGGGGACACATGTCCCAGCAGGTAGGGAGGAGACCCGCCCTTCCTGTGCCTCACGTCCCATCCAGGTGCTCAGTGGAGTGGACAGTGCTCACCACTCATGAGGTGTTGTCTCCTCTCAGCCCACTGAGCTGTTGGAATGTCAGTCTCTTCTGGAAATACCTCCACAGACACACTGGAAGTGTGAGCTTGGCCTCTGTCCGAACTAACCCACAGAGCAGGTTGTGAATTTCTTCGCATTTATCCCTTTTTTTCTGTGTTACCCAATTTGTTGATATAGTTATTTACAATAGTATCTCCTAATTTCTTTTATTTTTCTGTAATCAGTTGTAATCTCTCTCCTTTTCCTGATTTTGTTTGTTTGAACCTTCTCTTTTTTCTTAGTTGAAGAAAAATTTAGAAAATTATTGACTGTTAAAGAAAACTCTTAAAAGTTGTTTTTTCTATTTTTATTTCCTTCATTTCTGCTATTTTTTCTTTTACTTTAGGTTTATTTATTTTCTAATTCTTAAAATATAGTTAGGTTATTTGAGCAGTTTCTTCCTTTTTAATGCAGGTTTTTAAACTATACTGTTAGAAACTCCCTTTAGAACTATTTTTGTTGTTGCTTATACATGTGTGTGTGTTTTTGTCTTAAGATATTTTCTAATCTCCCCTTTGATTTTTTCTTTGACCCTTTGGTTGTTCAGGGGGGTTATTTGTAGATTTTCCCATTTTCTTTATTTCTAGTTTCATTCCGCTGCAATTCAAAGAGATTCTTGGGATGCTTTCAGTCTTCATTTGAAGAGTGTTTTGTGTGTGAGTAGGCATGTTATCTACCCTGAAGAATGTGTCTGCGTCCCCGAGGGGAGTGTACGGTGCTACTCTTGGGCAGAATGTCCTGTTGCTCGTGTTGCTGGAGTCTCTTCGTTTCCATACTGATCATCAGGCCGGATGTTCTACCTCTGGGAACTGCACTGTCATTTTGTTGTGTGCTCTGCCTTTGGTCCTGTCTGTACTCCACTCATGCGCTTAGGTCCCCTGCTGCTGTCTGCACGTGCACTTATAATTGTATCGTCCTTGTGAATTGACCCTGTGTCCATATGTGACGTCCATCCTTGTCCCTGACAGTTTCTGAGTTAATATCTATTTCATCGAATGTGGACAGGGCCCCAGCCCTGCTGTCTTTCAGTTACTGTTTGTGGAACGGCCCTTTCTGTCCTTTCCCTTCCAGCCTGGATATGTCCTGAGGTCTGCATTCCCGTGGGGACAGCTTGGAGTCGAGCTTCAGTCCACTTACCCACTTTATGACTTGATTGCGGTCTTTGATCCTTTTGCGTTTACCATAACTGACGATGGAGAAGGACTTCCATGGCTGCTGTGATCACTGTCTGTCTTGTGGCCCTTTTGTCTGTCCTGTTCTCTCTCGCACTCCTCCCATGTTTCCTTGATTTTTAGTGATGTCTACAGTACGCTGGGTCTGTCTGCGCTGGAAAACAAAGCCAGAGCCTTGGGCCCACGCCTTACTCTTTTCTTTCCTTGTTTGCTGCATTCTTTATTTTATCAATTCTTCTTTTAAGTTCCACAGGTTCCAAGGTTTTCCTCAAACCACACTGGCTCTTGGTGTTTTCTTATTTTTTATAATTTTGCCTTCATTCCCTTAAACATTTAAAACATAGCTTTTTTTTTTTTTTTTTGAGACAGGGTCTTACTTTGTGGTTCAGGCTGGTCCTGAGCTCAGCCTCCAACTCACATCACAGCAATCCTCCTACCTCTGCCTCCCAAGTGCTGGGATTGCAGGCGTGAGCCACCACGCCCGGCACTGTGGTATGTGGTACTGGTTGCTGCTGGGGTGAGTCTCCACGCCCAGTATGGTATGTGTTTACCGAGGAGCTGGAACCACTGAGCTAAATCCCCGGTCCCAACACATAGCTATTTATGTTCTGTCGTCTCAAGTCCCTGGGAGACACACTGTTGGTGCCTGCTGGTGCTTTTCATCCGGGTCTCCTCACGCTGGTCTGTGACGAGGAACTCCTCTTGGCCTGAGCTGTCTGATTTTGTGCAGCCTGACGGTCTAATAAGTCAGGCTGTGTTCCCGGAGAGGGTTTCTCTTTGCTCCTGCACACAATCTGCTGCCCTGGGGCCCGGAGGACTCCATCTAGTTGTCATGCCCAGTGAGGGGCTTGGGGTCGGCTTTGCACTTCAGTGGGCTTACAGTTTGGCCCAGGGTAACTCAGCCTTTTGTGGGCACTATCAGCTGGCATTTGTTTGTGTTTGTTTTGCTCTTAGATGTTTCTCTTACCCTCTTCTAGTTTTGCAGCATATTGAGAAATGTATCCTCCCCCAGGAAACCCCAACACCATATGTACTCTGCTGAAGGGAACTGCACAGTGTGCACTGCAGGGTGCTTTGTGAACATAGGTGTTCGGGAAGTCCCGCCCCTAACGGGATCTTGTTACTCCCAACTCATTGCTGAACCTCTTACATCTGCCTGCTTAAAAATGTCCATGAATTTCAGTTTGTAAGTTTTCCATTTCAAACACTGTAGTAGATTTTGGAAATCATTTTTATAATTATTACAATGAGTAGCTTAGTTGTCATCCGAGAGGGTGAACATTTATTACCAGAACTTTTATAAAAATTTTCATGTAGGGGACAGGGATTTAGCTCAGTGGTTCCAGCTCCTGTCTTGCAAGCACAAGGACCCGGGTTTGATCCCCAGTAACCACATACCATACTGGGTGTGGAGACTCACGCCCAGCGACAACCAGTACCACATACCACAGTGCCGGGCGTGGTGGCTCACACCTGTCATCCCAGCACTCGGGAGGCAGAGGCAGGAGGATTGTGATGTGAGTTTGAGACTGAGCTCAGGGTCAGCCTGAACTACAAAGCCAGACCCTGTCTCAAAAAAAATAAATAAATAAATAAAAATTTTCATGTAATTGGTAGGTGGATTAAAATACATAATTAAAAAAGGGCATAATTAAATAAGATGGCCCACACCTTCCACTTGTGCAAGGTGCTTTCTTTAGCCCCAACAGTTGTTGAAATCAGATGTCAACATAGGCTGCGTTTATAATGCCGTTCAGTTCGTTGTACTGCAAATTTTCAAGTCAAGACCTCAAACATCAAGAAATGTTTATTTATATTGTATAATATTAGAGTTTTAGCAGTCACTGAAAATTTTGGACTATTATGATTTCAAGTATTTTTTAAATTTTTCATCATTTATTTTGTTTTCAAAGTGCAGGCACAATCTATTTATAAAGTAATTCCCAGGAAATTGGTCAGTCCTGTGGGTTCTGTCTGTAAAATTTTTGAACATACGGGTCTTTGGCCTCCAGTGCAGAGACTGTTCTGCACTGAGTCAGCACACTTCTCTAATGGCTCAGGGTGACACTTTTTCTTTTTAACTAAATTGAAAATACCTTGAGGATACAGACCATCCAACAGCACCTGTCTGGGTCCTCTATTACCTACCGTAGAATTGCCCGTAGTTTGGGTTTTAATGATGTAGTAAGTCAAGGTCAGTTTTATTTATTTATTCTCAACAAGGTAAGTCCATAAAGGAGATTATTTCTGATCCCCCTTCCCTGGCCCCTCTTCCCGCTGTCAGGAGTTCTCCTTAAGATCTCCCGAGTCCAGTTCAGGAAACTCTCCTTTCCTGACTAGATTTGAAATACTCTGATTTATGTGATGATGGGGACAGCATTTTAATAAGTCCTGACAATTAAAAGGACGTGAGGGTCTCGGTTAGTGGTTGTAGGAAGTGGGGTGGAGAAACGATGACTCGGTCTCCTAGCAGGTGGTGCCACAGTGGAAATGCCAGGGGCTTGACCAGTTTGGAGCCAGCACGGTCCGTGTGTTAGGAGCTGGTGGGAGAAGGTGGGTGATGGGAACCCAGCCCCCTCCTTCTCATTGGTCTGCACATCTGGCTACAGGGAAGGGCAGGGCCTTCACAGAGGGGCTTGCCCCTCCTGGCAGCTGCCTCCTCCCCGGGGCAGCTTTGCAGAATTGTTTCTGGCTCCTATGGGTCTGGCTCGGACAGAACAAGCCGAGCAGCAGCCTGAACGCTCAGTGTGCGGCAGGTGCACGCTGCGGGAGCGGCCCCGCGCGGCTGCCTTTCCTTCTGGGGCAGAGCGCCGCTTTCACAACTTGAGAAGAGGTTTACTGTGGCTTCCTTTTCATTCTCTCCATCACAATTGAAGACGACTGCGGGGACAGGGACACAAAGGCGAGTGAAACTGGGCCCTGCTCCGGAGTGACTCAGCCTGGGAGGGAGACAGACCTGGGGACAAACAGCGCAGTGAAGTAGAAAGTCCCTTGTTGTCCCACAGATGGGGCAGGAGGCCAGGGAGCGGTCTTGCAAGACAAGCACCCTTTGCGGCTGTGCAGCCCTGTGCAGCAGGCCGAGCAGCCGTGGAAGCCCGGCGGGCGGAGGGGAGCAGCCTGCGTGCCGGGAGAGCCTGGCTGTGTCCTCGGCCAGCTGCGTGTCTGGGGAGCCTTCCGATTTCACGTTCAGCCGCCTGCCTTGCTGCGGCCCAGGCAGAGTCCTTAGTGCACGTTTATGATAAACACTGCAGTAGCCGCTGGGAGGAGGGGCCGGTGAGGGAGGGGCCGATGGTGGTGACCCAGACTTGGCCAGACTTAGTGAGGCTCTAGGAGCCCTCTTCTCCCTGGACATCAGCCGTGGCCTCTGTGTCCATCTGTCCCGCTGGGCCTCGCGGCCCTGTCCAGCTGACTCCAAGTCATTACTGAGATGCCGCTCTTGGAACTGGACTGCTCTCACCTGAGTGCTCTGCTTCCCGGTTCCGAGCTCCGTTAGTCATTTTCCATGGACTTAGGTCTTCAGCTGTACGTGCTCAGGTCTCTGCGAGACGCGGAGTTGAACCCGGCTGCCTTCCTGGCTGAACCCTCTGATGGCGGATGTGAAGGGCCCTCCCTCCTGCTTTGCCCAAAGTCAGGACAGAAGTTTCTGTGGCACCAGTTAAGATCTGCACTTTACCCACGGTCACACTTCGTGGTGTGCTCGGTAGGAGTTGAGCTGAAGAGGCCGTGGTGACCCTAGTGGGCCAGAGAGTCGAGTTTCTCTGGACCTGGTGAGGGCCTGGGAGAGGACTCGGCAAATGCTCGGACTGATACTCACTGTCCTTGGAGGGCGTCCTCTCCTGGTGATTTTAATTAGAGGTGAATACAGTTGACTCACAGGGCAAGATTACTTAACTGCTGCTGTATTCCTGGCTTAGATTTATCTGTTACCATCTTTTAACTTCGGTGCCTTCAAGAAGGTAGTCCTGCTTTTTGAAGATAGTCTCTGACTGTCCATCTGTCCTGTCTGTAATGAAGAGAGCAGGAGCCCAGGGGTGGAAGTCAGGAAGCTTTGGTGCTGAGGAGCTGTGATTTATCTAGTTTATCTCCGATATGTGGCTCTTCACCAGAAGTCTCATCTTGGTACTTATAAACTGCCCTGCATCCTTTTCTAGACAAAACTTGTGAAGCTGTTGAATCATGGCATTGATCCTTCTGGCTCTTATTTCTGCTTACTGGTTACATGCTATAAGTGAGCAGGAAATAAAATATGAACTGGTAGCCTTTATTTACACTTGAGAAAGTGGTTTGGTGCGTGCACACGCTTGCGCACGCATATGGATATGTGTGTGATTTGAGGTCTTGAACCCAAGGCCCTGCGCACACAAGGCCAGTGATCTAGCATAGACCTCTTGCCCTGACCTACAGCCCTCCAGGAGATTCTTGGCTGCCACTGCCCAAGGGCATCCTAGGAGGCATCTCCAATGGAGTAGGTTAGTGTCCTGCCACTCATACCTTTCACTTCTGCCTTCCTCACGGCGGCAGCGAGAAGAGCAGTGACAGGAGCAGGCGCCTCTCTTCCTGCAGAGCCCCGTGGTCACTGACCAATTCTCTTTCTTGTGCACTTTGTGATGGAACTTTCTAAATGCGCTGTGATTTTCATAAACCTCTTGTAATGCTATAAGCTCAGTGCTCACTGACTAGCACGTGTGGTGAGTCCGGGGCGGGTGTCTGTGCCCGGGTGTGTGGAGCTGCCTGCTGAGCGAGGTTACAGGAAGCGTCAAATACAGCCCTGTGTGCAGTACTTCAGCGCGCCGCCAGGCACACAGTCGTGGCTCGAGGGAGCGCAGTACCTGTTAGAGTCAGGCTCGCTCCTCCTCGGGAGTGAATGAAGCTCTCGGCCTGGAGGCAGTGCTCAGTGCACACATTTGCTTCTTAAACTCTGGTCATTATCAGTGAACTTCTGAGGCATCCTGGTGAGAGTTCTTGCCCATGTTCGTGTTCATGTGCTTAGCAAATGTATTCAGAAAGTGTAGACATTCAATTTGCCTTGCTTCTTAGCTTCTATCAGGAGACAGTAACTGTGTTTGGTTAGATTTACCTAGTGTAACTGAACTGAAGGTCTTGGAGTAAGACTTTGACTAGCCGAATGTAAAATGAAGCATGATTGTTTGAAGAACAAACATCTATTGTTATAATGCTTTTGTACTTGTGGAAATGAAAGAACTACGTAGTTTCGGAGAGAATTTAATGGTGCTGTCACTGGTGGGGCTGCGCACAGGGCTCCCCAAGGGGCTGTGGGGTGTGCAGGGAGTTTCCTGTGCAAGGTGCCTCAGAAGTAAAAGGCTAGCTCGATGCCCGCTGTGTCCCTGAGGCTCAGCCCTCTGGCGCTGTTTGTGCAGGGGGCAAGGGCAAGCACCTTTCACCTAGCACAGCTCAGATAAGGTCATGCAGCTTCCGGCCAAGGAGCACATGCTCAGCGTGGGCTCTGGGTTCAAATCCCAGCTCTGCCATTTGTCATTTGTGCCCTTGAGAAGTCATTTTCCTTCTTCGACTTCCTTATCTTCGCGAGGGAGCAGCAGAAGCACCTCCTGCTCGGGGTGTGGGAGGGTTAATAATGGGGTGCTCACAGTGACTTCAGTGTCAGAACCCTGCAGACATCAAGTGTGAACGGCTGCTGACATTGTTGCTATTATTATATAAATGTAGAGAGATGTGACTATGTCAGAGTTTTAAGTGCATTTCAAGATTATACATGATTTTCATGCCTTAAAATTTCTGTATTGTCAGCTGTGGGTCAGCATTCCTTTTTATACGAGACAGAGTTGGAAATATCTGACTTCTGAATTACTGAGACCTTGCGCTGAGTTACCTGCAGCCGACCTGGGAACAGGGATTGCGGCGGCGCACAGGTGAGGTGTGCGGTCCGTGATGCGGCTGCGCCCTGGGGCAGGGCTGGAGCTCTGGGCTCAAGCGGTGGTTAAGAGCCCTGGGTTGTAGAGCAGACGTCCCCAGTGCATTCCCAGCTTGTCTGTTCGTATAGTGCGTAACTCCAGGCTGTTTCCTTCTCTGTGGAACGAGGACAGTACACACCTGGTTGGCTGAGTGTCGAGCTGAAGTCACTGGGTTTTATAAGACTTTGTAATTGTAGCTGTTCCATTATTGCACCAAAGAAACAAAGACAATCCTGCCACCGATCAGAAGATCTACGTCCTGTCCCACAGTCACAGAATGCACAACCGAGTTCTTGAGCTTCAGGCTTTCTTTCCCCATGCTTAGCCTCTTCTTTGTGTTAATGCCTTCTTTCTTGAGACTGGGAACAGATACACTTAGACTGATGAGGGTTTTTAACACATTCGTGGATGTTCTCCGCTCTCCAGAGACTACACTGATGTCATGAATTTGAATATAGAGACGAGCCTAAAGTTAGGGACTTATAGACTGAAGATAATTTGATAATATTGTGTATGCTGGAATCAGATGTTTCTCTACGATTCTCTTCTGAATCACAGCCCCTTAGAAATTATAGGTAATAGTTTCCTGCTCAGAGTTTTAGTGGAATTGTGAGAAGTTCTTCTGATTCTTTTTTTTTTTTTTATTGCTTCTCTCTAAGGAAATATATTTCTTTTTGTTTCTAAAAATAATGCTTGCTGGGTATGGGGCTTTTTATTCAGGGAGTTAATTTCACCTTTGTCAAGTTTACATAATAGTGCCTTAAATTAGAAATTCAGTTTCACGTTCAACTAGCTTTTCAAAGTAAGACCATTGTATTTGAACTCAGTGGATTAGAGCCGGGTCAGGCAGCCGCGGTGAGCAGTCCAGCGAGGGCGGAGCCTGAGGCCGTGCCGCCATCATCGGAACTGGGTGGAGGCTGGTTGTGTGTGGTGTTGGTCTCAACCTGGTCCTCAGAGGCCGAGTCGGGGAGGAAGGGAGATAGCTGTGATGCCAGGGACGCACGTCCTGGAGCCTGCGAGGACACCCGGAACTTGCGTCTGTCTTTCAGTTTTCCACACTCTCAGGTAGGTGCCCGGTGGGCCAAGCTGGTGCCCTTCAGCGGAGAATTGCCCGTACACCCGGACCAGGGTGTAGAGCAGCTGTGGCTGGTGCCAACTGGAGCCCTCAGGTGTGCTAGCAGGTCACCGGGTCAGCTCTGACCCTCAGAGCGTGCGAACGGCTGCTGTGTTCGTTTCCACCGTCCACGTCTGGTGTGTGGCCAGGTTAACTGAGGACCACGGGAGAAAGAGCTCTGTGCACCGTGAGCGCCGCAGCCCCTCTTGTGGCTCTGACGTCCTTTGTGAGGACAGGATGTCCCTACCCTTCTCTCTTCCATGTTCAGTGTTCAGCTGTCTTAGATGCACCAAAATCACCCTGACGCCCCTCAGGAGACGTTATAAAGCCCCTTCTCACCCAGCTTGGGGCGACGCTTACTTCTTAGTCCCACTCTTTTCGTGTCCTACACTGTTGACTTCCGTGTTAATTTTTAAAATTTAATGCTAACTGCTAATGGTAGATGAAGGAATGGGATGGGAATAACAAAGAGAGACAAGAATTGGTTGCTGTGCACCCAGATGTACTCATTCCGAAATAAGGAAGAAATATCCTTCAGTATTAAACCCCTTGTAGCTGCAGCTGGTCACATGGCCATGGCTGGTATTCATAATTACCTCCTAATAGTAATTCCATGTTCCCTTCGCCCTCAGCAAACATTTTATCTGATCATAATTCCTTGCTGGTGAGGCAACCGGACCTCATTGTCAAAGAGCCTGGGCCGGGGGAAAGCGTGCTGTGTCCACTGGGCGCGTGCGATTTTCCATCGGGTCATCTCATGACACAAGGTGGGGAGAGGTGCCGGGGACTCCCACATCTTCGATCTGATCCTCTCTGCAGACATTGCGGGACAGCAGCCTACTTCTCCCCGGAGAGCTGGATCAGCCGCCCAGCCAGGGCGGTGGCCTCTTCATCTGTCAGCTCACTGCCATGAAGAAAGGGCAGCGTGCAGCCTGAGAGGCCATTGCTGTGACACCTGGAAGAAGCATCCTCCGTCCTGAGCCACCGAGACATCTAGAAACAGGAAGATCCAAGGTTGCAGGAAGTAGAAAAAATTCACTAATGAATCCCAAAGGTATTAGTGAAAAGAGCTGTCTCTTGATTTCCAGACCCATGCAGCCTGGCTGTGGGGAACGGCACTGACCTGGGCTTCACTCTGCGTCCTGGAAGTGATTACCTGGCTCTGCAAGGTGCCGTCTCCCAGCTGGCCTGGCAGCGGAATCTTTGAGAGGCCGTGTAGTGTCTGAGGCCGCAGCAGCTGCTTCGAAGTATTGAAGAATGTAAGAAGACCGGTGCATTTCCAAGCCTGGGCCCATGTTCATGCTTCATTTGCCATAAAATGTGTTCTGTGCCTTGAAGCCATGCTATGTGGGATGTCAAGAGGTTGTTCTGTAAGTCTGCCAACGTCGAACCTTTGCAGTAAGCTTTATGGTCAGAGAAGGCAAATCTTTCTAGGCGGGTAACTGTTCTGGTAAGGACAAAGCACGCTCCCTTCTAGATGAAAGTGGTGAATATCGCCAGTCTGGCCCAGCTCACGGGCCAGCGCCCTCCTCTGTGCCCTCAGGAACGGTGCCAGTGGGAGGGCTCACAAGTGCTCTTCGCAGGTGACTGACGAGCCCTGGGGATGCCAGCCCAGGTCTCCGTCCCGGGTGGCCTCTTTCCTAGCTAAGGTGGCTCCTTACCTCTTGAGGCTGTCGGGAGGGTGGTGGGTGGGGAGAGGCTGAGTGATGTCCCCTCAGGCGCTGTCCCTCGTGAGGACCGACTCAGACGGGGCACGGCTCCCTCCGCACGCAGTGCTCACTCAGGAGATTTACTCCTGGACTTCTGCCTGCTCTCTAGCACCTGGTCACTCTAACCTTCTCAGTCCTTGACCATTCGCTGAGCTGTCAGCACCAGCCTGTGGATTCCTGGAGATCCATCCTTCAGATCCTGTCTGTTTCTAGCTCGAGGCCCTGCTCCCTGGAGAGGCTGCTGTCCCCTCTTCCCTCAGAGCCGGCCCGTGCCATCTGGGGTGTGCTGCTACCCCTGTCTGGGGGACTCCAGTGGGGTGTGCAAAACCAGCTGGGGGCAGACTTGAGCTCTTCTCCCTCAGGTGGTCACAGCGACCCCTGGAGACTGTGTGTGCATCTCGACAGATGAGACGCAGCAGGCGTGTGAGAGCTCTCGTGACACATAATTTGTGTCTTTGGGACCTGCTCACAGCCTGTGGCAGTGGGGGGTGGCTCTCTGTGTGCCTGGCTGTGTGGCAACACTTGGGTTGTACCGTGATGCTTGCTTGAATCGTACTTTGGTGGCCAATAGTAATGCCAGTCATAATTCTAAAAGACATTCCAGAATGCTATAATCTTGAATGTTGAAATCTTTACTATCCAAAATACCAAAAATCATGATCCTAAAACATTAAAATCCTGAAAGCTGAATTATTGAAAAGTACAGTTTGCACTGGAGAGGGGAGAGGAACATGTGGAAGACACATTGTGGAGAAGAGATTTGCGTGCAGGTCCATAGTCCGCCGGACAGTCGCACATTGATAGGAACAAGTCTTTACAGACCTCGATGTTGAACACTGCGTCATCTGCCTGTGTTGGCCTGCCAGGAGCTTCTAATGAACCCAAGCTGCGTGAGGCTTCAGGAAGCTGGGACACCGGTCGGGAAGTCCGTATGTGCAAGGTTGGCTAAGAAGACACAATGTTGTTTCCACCGGGTCAGCCGTCTGTACCTGGGCGCGTAGGGTGTGGACCTCCCAGTCCCCAGCTCAGAAGACGGGGACACTTAACAGGAAGCGCTCGTTGCTGTGCGGGAACCTGAACTTCAGAAGAGCACGCCCAAAGCGGCGAATGTTGTGTCAGCTGTGGGAAGAGGCCGTTCCCGAAAGAGAAAAGCTGTTGCTCATTGCAGTGGAAAACTTCAAAGTATAATCGCTGTGAAGATGAGCCAGCTCTTATGAACTACTTCCATCTCGTTCCCGTGACCTGTTTCTATAACATATTTATATGGGTCAAATTTCTTTTTTTTTTTTTTAATTTTTTGTTTTTGTAGTTTTTTTCTCCCATTATTTGGGAGAAATCCAAATTGTCAGCATTATTATTATCTTTTAAAATTCACTGTGCTAGCTGTTTTATCATTGTGTTATTTCTAGTATTGGAAGTATGCATTATAGAAAGGCTTTTGCAGAGTTCTGAGTTATTTTGTACGATTTTTGCAAATTTGAGTCCATGAGGGCGCATCGTTACAGTGTTAACTTTGTGTGTACATAAGATTTCCAGTCTTCTCCCTAAATGAAGCAGTGTACTTTATGTACATCTGAGAGTGTGAAAGACGAAGTGCAGCGGGACCTCAGCGCCTTGGTGACTGCGCATGCGTGGTGACCCAGGCTACGGAGCTTTGATCTCCCTCAAAGGCGTAGGTTGTGCGTTGGTCGCGGAATTCCAAGTGATCGTGGCTGTGAGGCCGGAGGTGTAGAGTTATCATCTGCCCTGCTGGGCGTTTTATACCTTGATTTTGAACTGTGTCTTGGTGGATGTGATTTGTCTACTCATGTTAGACCTATACAGCTGTCATTAGTACACTGGTATTTATGCTTGTGAAAATATTTACTTTTCATTGCCTGTTGTATTATGTAAAGTTGTCTTTGAAGTATTCTGTCATTTTTTAAAATGTGCAGATAAGAATTCTAAAAAATTATTTCTCCAAAATTATATAATAGGATTTTAATCTTTCAGGCAGTTAGTCTACAAGGATTTTGATCACTCAGTATTTGAAAATTCTGGGTATGGCACGAAGGGCTCTGGTTTTCAAGATCATAATCCACACTCTAGCGCCTGGTGGACGTGTGCGGAGGTGTCTGCAGTCTGTGCCAGGATTGGTCCGAAGGTCTGAAGGTCGGCGAGGGTCTGGGCTCCCTGGCAGAGGGGCTTCGGTGACTGCCCAGGCTTGGGGTGGAGCCTGCTTTTCTGGCCCCTCCAGAGCCGGCCTGTGGGCGTGAAGTTTATGTTGCCTTCAAAGCCAGGGGCGCCTTTTTCTTTAGGAAAGGGGCCCCAGAGGCGGCAGCATGCTCTTTGTCCTCAGAAGAGCTTTTCTCACATATCCAAACCCGAGGTCTGGGAACCTCTCAGAGGACAGGCCCCAAACTCCTCAGGGGTTCCCAGCCCTCGACTGCTGTGCCTCATTTGGTGTCAGAGTGGTTGTTCAGCCCGGCTCCCCAGATCTCGAATGTCCCATAATGAGGACCAGTGTGATGCCCTGTGGAAGGACAGGAGATTAAATTCTGCACTCAGGATGTTTGCCAGGACTGGAGATGCTTGTGTTATTACAGTGGGGCTTGGGGAGCTCCTGGCATCTGGTAAGCAGGGGCCAGACATCCTGTCAGACTCCCACAGACACAGCGGCGTCCTGCAAGCGGCCTACCTGCCTCAGCCCCGGACTGCGACATACTGCACTGAGGCAGGTGCTGCTTTCAGTGCTTTCATTACTGAGCTGGCTGAAAAGCCTCCATCAGGCCAGCAGCAGTGCACTAGGTGCTGGGTGAGGAGAGCATCGACTTGTTCTAGCAAGAGAGCACCATCTATAATAGCAGTGTGCAGAGAATTATAGTGGAGTAAGTTCTGAGTGGAGTAAGTTATGGTGGAGTAAGTGAGTGAGTGAAGTGAGTAAGTCATAGTGGAGTAAGTTCTGTCACGATCGAAGCTTCCTCGTGCTCTGCACAGGTCATACAGGTGAGCCGAGCCCCAGGGCGTCTCCCCCATTCTGTGTGGGGCCTCTGAGCCCTGCTGTCTCCCCTGGAAGCAGTACTGCTCCTGGCTTGCTGTTTGACTAAGCCCACGGCTGTCTGGTGGCTTCTGCCTGCTCTTTCCCAGTATGCCAGCCCCGAATTCACCAGCCAGCGACCAAGCATGGTGCTGACAGGCACTGTAGGTATTTCCGGAATTGGGGAGGTAGAAGCAAGATGTGTTAGGGACCTGGTGGTTCCACTGGGAATTAGACCTGGTCCCCGAGCTCAATGGCCAGTTTCTATAAGCTAGCAGGTACCATACAGTGGGGTTGGTGGGTCTCTAGGACCAGAAGTTCTGGTCAGTTTGGAGACAGTTTGGATTTCCTGCTTCACCCCAGGTCATAGTCCCTGTAAGGAGCTGTCCTAGTTCCCTGTGTGGAAAGCTGGGAGGAAGATTCAGTGTTCATCTGAGGTATGTAGCACTGTTTTTCTTTAAGGATCCCTAGGCAAGGTACTCTGGGTCTTGGAAGTAATTCAATTCCATGAAGGCATGGAGGCCCGTGACACTATATTTAAGTCGTAGCACAGTCTGCGCCTGACTTAGACCTGGAGCGTTATGTTTGTCTTCCAAGTCTTGCAAAAATTTCACTTGTGGCAAACACTGGCCCAGAACCATCTGAGGAAGGGAATTTGGGGAACATCATTGCAGCCAAGAACTCCGCAATGTGGACCTAGCGGTTATGCTACCACTCGTGTGGCCTATGGGTAATAGACTTTTCAGGGTGATCTGTTGCTGAAATAAAGTCACCTCAACTGTTCGCCTGTGTGGAATAGTGGAGTTGGGGGCCACTGAGTCCCTGCGTGAGCTACACACATGCCCAGGGGACACGACCTACATAGAGAGAGCGTGACAGTGCCCCGATGTACAGCGCGGAAGCCTGGCTGGCTGAATGTGCAGCACCACGTGACCAGCACACAAACACGGTATTCCTGGCTTCTGAGAGTGTAAGCTCTTTCTCATCAAAACATTCATAAATAGGCACTGAGAAGGCGGTGGGTTTGGTAGCCATTCATACAAGTGAGTCATGTTGTATTATTTTTGTTTTTTAGAAAACACTCAGGATATTTTTTTCTGTAAATTTTGAAGTGCTCAAAATAGCAAATGGAATGCATCTAGGTATGCTTCACCTTACTGCAGGTGTAGCTCGCAGTCGGTAAGCCGGCTCTCCGTGCAGGTACTGTGTTCCTGTGCATTTGGACAGTCAGCCCTGCGTACGCAGCTCAGCTGTGTTGCCAGCTTGTGCCTGTGGCTTCCTTCCGTCCCCTTCTTTGGGCCACACTGTCACTCACTCCCCCAGGACTGGCTTCTCCAGCAGCATCAGCCTGCGTTCGGAGCTGGGATCCCGTGACCCCGTGTCCCCTCCAGCCACACCCAGAGCGCTGTCAGGAGTCTCGCTGTTGCCCCTAATTGTGGTCACTGCTTCCCAGTGTCCTTTGTGCACTGCATGCCCCTCAGACCCTCGGGGCCCTGGTTCCTGCATCCTCCGTTGTGACGCAGACAACCTCTCTGTCTGCTCTGTGCACTCAGGGACTCTGGGGCGGCTGAAGGCACGTGCGTGGTGACTGAGGCTCCTGGTGCTTTCTGTGTTATGCATGAGCTGTAAAGCAGAGGCACGGGCTGGCAGGTGGGCTGTGCAAGGAGTTGAGGGCGTGATGTAGAAGGTACAGAAGGTGAAGCGCCAGAGCGTCAAGCCTGCAGGGCTGGAGGGTGTGCAGAGACTCTGTCTGAAAGGGTGTGTGGGTGGCGAGCCGGCGGATAGCTCCATGGTGGAGTCCTCTGGGTCTGATGTCCAATATGCAAGGGAGGAGAAAGGAGTGGAGGGGAGGAGAGAAGGGTAGAGAGACAGGGAGGGAGGCATGGGTGAGGAGAGGGAGGAGTGGAGAGATGGGAGGGTTGATTTGTCCAGCAAATTCAGGGGAGGGGCCCGAGAGCTCGGGGTGTTGGTGAGGAAGTGGATGATCCTGCAAGGAGACAGATGAGGACTGGACAGGGACAATCCAGAGAGACAAGGGCTAGTGCTCAATGCAGAAGCTGAAGAGCTCTGGGAGCTCCAGCAGGAGAAGCTGCAGACAAAGCTGTGTGTACCCTGTAAACGCCATGCACTCTAGGCCGCCCTGTGGCAGAAGGCAGAGGACAGAGTGGACACAGCTGATGGAGTGTTTCCAGCAGTCAGGACAAGACCCGAGCACTTCCTGAAAGGTCCACTTCAGAGACATGATCAGAAAATGTGGGTCACGTGTTTGAGGTTCTAGTTACAGTCTGCAGGGCCGTGAGTTGATGAAAACTGGGCTTGGGTGAGCAAAGGACCCGGCTAATGAGTGGACGCTCAGCTATGCTGCGGTTGGAGTTCGGCCAGGTGGTTATGAGTGTGTTCCTTTTACTTCCAGATATTCTAGATTCCAGTTTGCTGGACTGATAAGATTAATAATTAATAATAATAATAATAATAATAGTAATAAAAACAAAAATAATTGGCTCTAGACTGATATTGCCAACTTTCTGTTTGTAAAATAAGTAGGGAAAAACTCACTGTGAACTATCAGCATGATTACTTAAAAGAAACGACAGCTTAATATCCAACTGGTTTGAAGTCATAGTTTCAAAATAAAGAACGATTGTTTTAAGGAGCGCAGTCAGCCGTCTGCGCAGGCGCCTCTGTGTGCATATGCGTACACACAAAGGTATCTCCCTCCCTTACGCAGGCGCCTCTGTGCATATGCGTACACACAAAGGTATCTCCCTCCCTTTGCCAAGGGCTTGGGTGAGCTTCCACCTGTCTGGGGCTATTTTGGAAACACCAGCCTTACTTTAATGAGAACCTAGGCAGTGGTTGATTGGCCTTTGGGGATTCTGTTATTATCAACAGAAACAGCAGCTAAGGGAGAACTCCCGCTGAAAGGTGTTAAGGAATTTAAAGGTCCCCAGAGAACCTGGGATTGATGAGGGCTTCTGGTGAACGCTCAGACCCTGAACGAACTCCTGCTCTGTCAGCCTGGTCGCCATCTGTCCGTTTTCCTGTCCGTCCCCATACTCCGTTGACGCAGGGCTTGGGCAGGGGCAGGTGCGCAGCTGGCTGGGCCAGGTCCTGCAGAGTGTGTGGCATCCTAAAAATAAATGTCTTGTGTGAACTTAAGTAATCTATCCCACTGGCAGCTCTTCATCCTGGAAGGAGAAATCCTTTCAACTGGTAAATTAGTATAATTCTTGCCTTGGCTGAATAGTGAATGAAACTTGCAAAGACATTGAAGGAAATTACATAGCGGTAAAAGAAAAGCCAAAGGTGCTGATTACCTGAATGATAATGGCTAAGTCTATCGACGACGGTGTACCTCTCCCAAGTTACACATCATGTAGGTCCCTGCTCATGTGTACTGAGCACTGTTCCTGTGCTTTGGGACATGAAGTAGTACTGACAGTATTTTTTTTATTACAGAGAAAACTCAGATGAAAACAAGTGTATATATTTTAAGAAACATTATATATGATATAAAGTATGTATGATACAAAAATTGCATGACACAAAACATAATATGACATGTATATGAAATATTGATTATATATACAGTATTTGATATGAAATATGTGCATGATATGAAATACTCTTGTGAGATACTATATGTAGTAGCATGAAATATATAACATGAACAATAATATTAAATATAAAATGTAAAATATATGCAATATGGAAAGATATATATAAATTTTCACATTATGTATAACATGGAATATTATACATGATATGGAAATTCATATACGAAATATTACATATGATATGAAAAATTATGTATGGTATGAAACTGTGAAATACCAAGTTGATATGAAAGATAAATGCTATGGAACATATATGATATTAAAAATTAAATGGTAGGAAATGTGCATGATATATAGTATTATAAGCTGTAAAATATATGTGAGAGAAATCTATGGTATGAAATATTATGTTTGATATGAAAG